>PNEQ01085489.1:0-39803 GCA_003012365.1 Medauroidea extradentata | reverse complement strand
TAATAGCAATGTTCTGCGCGCCAGTTGCGTGTTTTGCGCGCAAGGCGATGAATCATTACTAGAGACATGCAAAATTCGCATTTTCATTTCGTGGCAGACTAAACTTCACTTTCCTATACATAACAGAGCATAATCTGCGATTCAATTGGCCACGAACTTTTGTGTTGTCATTTACGTGTGTTATGTCTTTACAGTTATTGATTGGCATCTCTACCGTGTAAGCATTCTCCGCGGCAAGTCACGACAATATCGGCCAGCGGGAGACGTCGAACGAGCCTATAGTCACTTGGAGTCTAGTCAGCTATCAGAAAATACCGCGAATTTTGCATGTCTCTAAACATTACTAGAGACTTGAAAAATTCGCGTTTTCATTTGGGCACAAGTTTGAATTCCAACAACTGTACGTTTGTGTCACTTTCGCAATTGGTCTTTGACTTTTTGACACCTCCTGGAAGTATCTGATCTAATAATAAAAATGTAACTAATACAGAACTATATCACTTTAACAGCAAGCAGCTAACGAGCATCTGATGTCTGCTGCAGTTCTTAAATATTCTTGCAGGCTAGCCTACAGGTTAATGAACACGCGAATATTTCCGATCACTAGTGATAGTAGTCGTATGATGAACAATTGTTAGCGACAGGAAAATTTCGCGAATTCAATGACCTACGTGTTGTAACCAACTACCTATGCATACTCAAGCTCCGACCATTTGTCTAGTAGCTGCTACTCAGTGGAACAGCAGACAATGAACGAATTGACGGGGCTTAAGAGTGCACAGAACAATGAATTCTAGACTGCAGGTTGTTAAACACGCAAAATGTTCCTGTCCCTAACAAGAGTATGTAGTCGTTTTGACAAAATAATGCACCGTCTGTTCGCAAAAAAGTAATTTGTTGGATTTTGGTTTACTTTTGCAACAAATTTAGTGATAGTTTGTGACGAGTATTTGAACAACAAAGATATGGTATGTTTGTGGAGAAGCAGCGTGTAGGGATTCTTCGATTTGAAATTATGTTGCTTTTAAAATATGTTTTCAAAATCTGTATAAAACTACCGGGTATAGCTTTAATGTGTGCTTTTATTACTTGTGTTGTCAGCCGACAATTTTTGGCGAGACTTGAAGAACTTCTTCAACCAATGACGTAAGCTCAACTGTAAATGGTCACTGTTGTGTAATGCGGGCATAGGAAAGTACGAATGCCTGAAGGCAATAACATGAGACACGATTTTATGGAGTAAACATTAAGGGGTATTGATCCCTACCACCTTGGATTTATCTGTTTCTTCTCGATAACTTCTGTTCCAGTCGATGTATCAAAAATTTTGTCACGACAGGGCATAGATACAAACTTAAGGGCACCGTCTACTAGAATCGTGAGGAGGCGCGCAGACCTTTAACAATCCTGATTTCATTCGAAAACCATTCAACACGTTGTCACGCGGTTAGACTACGAAAAGCATTCAAGGATC
This sequence comes from Medauroidea extradentata, assembly GCA_003012365.1. Classification (NCBI taxonomy): domain Eukaryota; kingdom Metazoa; phylum Arthropoda; class Insecta; order Phasmatodea; family Phasmatidae; genus Medauroidea; species Medauroidea extradentata. Next base: position 38,329 of record PNEQ01085489.1, on the reverse strand, counting down.
TTAGTACAGGTATATAATTTTGCCATTAACTGTTATCGTTCCTAACAAGTATTTTTTGGAGTGTGAAAGTGACCGAATCGGGACTTTTGACGCTGATTTTTATGTAAGAGTAATCATTTTCACGATATTCTGAATATTATAGACCTGTAGAGCGACTCATTCCCTTTCGTCGCGTAAGATAAAATTATATGGTCACCGCTTGAAGTCCCATAGTAAAAACAGTTCGGCGGGAAGCTTGCACGCTAGTTCAGCGCTTGGCTCGTTGAGGCGACGTGGCATTTGATGCGCGCTTCAAGGTCGACCTTACAGCTCCGTCGCTTTTGAGCCTCTCACGCGCGGCTAGGCGGCGCCCTTAATCGATTTTCTGTAATTGTTGGAACCATAATATATTCATTATTTCGCAACGGGAATCAGCTGAAAAGGAAATATTGCTTTATGTACGGGAGCGACTACAGAGGCCACAACATTAACCGAAACAACTCCACATGGATTCCAAAAAGTGAACGAAACAATAAACTGTGGCTTGTCAGCGTGAAAAAATTAAAACAATGTGTCCATTCCCTGATTTATAAGGAAAACCGTAAAACCTATCTGAGAGGGATCAATCCCCCTTAAGCACAATATAGGGCCATGAACTTTTCGTGAAAATAATTTTGACCCAGTTTGTTTCAGTGTCTTACGTACACATCAGTTGCTGTGCTTCATGGTTATTGGCAGCGGGTCTTGTGTGAAGTGACGTCTCTCATTTGATTGTGCCAATCAGAATAAGGTTACAGCAACACCATACATAGAGACGGGAAAAATTCGCGGTTAACTGACGTGTAGGCATAGCCTCCAAGAATATATGTGTGTTCAAGCTGACAACAGCTGCTCATTAGCTGCTCGCTGACACAGTAAAATGGGCCCGCAATTAGTTACATTTTCATTATTGGCTCATCGACTTCACGGAGGTGTCAGATATGTCAACGGACAACTGTGAAAGTAGCTCGATCTTACAGTAATTGGAATCCTAGCTTGTGCCTGAAAGAATACGCGAATTCTTCAGGTCTCTAACCATACCACAGACTAAATAGTAAAACAGACGTGAAATGACGTGACGGCTCTTTTTATACGGGCGAACTTCCCTCGCTTATTGGCTGCCCGAGGTTGTTGATACCTGCCCCGTGTATGTTTGGCTCCTGTATGTTACTGCAGGTTTCCTATTGGCCTGGCTGCCGGTTAGCAGGACAGCCACCTTACGCTGATTTGCGGTAGGCGTGTCCGCCATGTTGCTGGCCAGGGGAGCCATTTCGCTGGCGTGTGTGACTGCGTTCGCTGTCCTACCAGCTATTTCACTTCTGTATTCCTCAATATTCTGTGACCATACGTCTGTCGCTTGCGCGCAGAACCGCAAGACATGTGACAGTTAAAGCTTCCAATCACTGGCTTATAAAGCAGTGCACTTAAGGCACTGGAACAAACTGTGGCAAAATTCTTTTCGCGAAAAGCTCATGGCTAGAGATGATGGTATATCGCGAAAATTTTTCGCACCAACATAGCCTTGAAACCACTGACACACCGTAGCTGTCTGCAGACCAATAACAGGCATCAAATATTACAATAGCAGGATTCTTATTGGCATAGTCAAATTGGGGCAACAGCTCCACATACAAGCGAAAGCCAGTTATCTTTTCATAAGCTGAGCGTATGTTGAAGTCTAGCAAATAGTCAAGTTTTCCCGCGATAAACCATCATCCCTACTCATGGCCCTAACCATTTATTTTCAATGCCTTATGGAGAAATTAGCGGTTTTACTGACTTGTAGACAAGCCTCCAAGAATATTTGTGTGCTGAATATGATATCGGTCATTCGAGATAAAGTGAGCACTAAAAATGTATCCTTTGAAAAATATTACTAGACGTTACTGCATATACTTCAACATAAACTACAGCCGCCTTACTGCTTGTGGAGTTGGCAGCGAAATTACGCCATGTACTTCGTGTATTTTCCTATTTAAATATAACCATACTGAAACAAAAGCAACCTAAATCCACATAATTGTATTTCATACAAGTAATAAACTTTTCAAACCAAACTGTATGGATTCCTACCGACTGCACAATTTATATTACTCGCGCAAACATCAAGTGACATGTCCAGAGAGCTCAGACATTTCCCGTAGTTAGCGGTTACGCGCGGAACGATACAAATTAGCTGAAAATAGAACTTTAGCAGAGCTTTTTTGAGTGCTCACTTCATTCCGAACCGCCTATAACAGATGTTTATTAGCTGCTCGCTGAAAGTGAAATGGACCTGCATTCAGTTACAGTTTTATTATTGGCTCAGCTACTTTCAGAAAGTGTCGAGCAAGTCAAAGACCAATTGCAAAAGTGACATAAACACACAGTTGTTGGAAATCTGGCTTGTGCCCAAATGAAAACGCGAATTTTTCAGGTACTTGAATTTTTACTCAAAGCATTCGGTTAAAAACGTTTGACATTTTTGCAACAGTGTGAATAATGTCTAGCATGGTTTTAAATTGGAGTCATGCCTATTACTAATTAATAGGCTAACGCGAAATTCGCAGGTCGCTACGAAATGTTCAAACTACCGTAACAACACCGTAGAATGAACAAATGACTCCGTAGCAACACAATCGCGCAGTAGAGCCACAGAATATTTAGGAATACAGAAGTGAAATCGCCGGTATGACAGCGAACTCAGTCACACACCTCAGCAAAATGGCTTCCCCGGCCAGCAAAATGGCGGAAACTCCTACCGCCAATCAGCATAAAGCAGCCGCCTTGCTAGCCGGCAGCCAGGTCAATGAGTAACATGCCGTAGCATACAGGAGTCAAACGTACACGGGACCGGTACCAACAAACTCGGGCAGCCAATAAGCGGTGAGGTTCGCCCGTATCGAAAAAGCCGCCACGGCGTCATTTCATGTCTGAGGGCCACGATTTTGTCGCGAAAAGATATTTGCCCCACTTTGTTTCAGTGTCTCTCGTGCACATCGGCAGTTCTGTTTCAAGGTTATTGGCAGCGTGTCTTTGTTCAGACACGTTTCTCATTTGACTGCCCCAATCAGAATAAGATTATTGTGAATCTATACGTCTATAATTTGCCAAGGCAAGTTGGAGAAAAATCATCCAACCACAGACGATGTAGCAGAGCTGCAGGTGTGCACGTGACGCACCGAAACCAAATGTTGCAAAAATATTTTCGCCGTAAAATCGTGGCTCTAGGTTACTATTTAGTCTGTGGCAGAGCGACAGCCAGCTGACGTCAGAACATGCGTGGGGTACGAGGCTGAGAACATCACCGGCAGATCGGAATCTGACGAGCGGCTCCCAGAATGCAGGGCCGCTGCCTCTAAGACAGCGGTCGTTGTAATTACAGGCCGGCGTGCTGACGACGCAGGAACTAGAGACGCTGGTAATAGGCGCCGGCAGTCAAATTAGACGTGTCCTCGGCGCCTGCACGACGCTGATTTAACCACCATCTTAGGCAACAGGCAGGCCGTCTGCTTGCGCGTTTTTGGGCGTGGGCCCAAGTAGCTCTGCTTTCGAGAGAATTATTTTTTTAAAACCCCTATAAGTAATATTCCCCGTTTGATGCTCGGAAACAAAGGAGCAATAAGGACCAGACTGCCTAGCTATATGAGAACCGCATGGTTTCTACACACTTTTTAACAGTTTTCGGCCATGAAAATATATGCTTTATTCTATAAAGATAAGTGGAGGGACTGAAATGAGTGACATTCCTAAGGAGAAGAAACGTACACACGTTTGACGGTTATCGAATAAATTAAAAGATCAGGATTGCAGTTATCTATACTCTATCCATTCTAAGGTTGCAGCTAATTCATCCAAGTGAATGTCAATAACTTTTTTCGCGCAACGTAAATGTCATTTGAAATATTGAAAAACACACGGTAACAATGTTACGACACAATCACAGTGTAAGGAATCAAGATATAATTCAATTGCTTTGATTTATTTAGTTAGCAATTTTTATTTCTGGTTCAACCGTAGAGAGGACAGAGTATACAAACAAAACACACGCTTGAAACCACACTTCTAGAACTTCAAAAATTCAGCACGCTTGTTTAAGAATCATTTGGGTGCCCCTCAAATCGGCTAGAAACTGTTTTCTAGACTTCTATAACTCCGAAAATACCACATAAATTTGTAAAGTGCAAAACGAGATGCATGCGCTGGCCTTCGTCATATTATCAAAACAATTACATTTTCCTGTCACCGCTTGAAGTCCCGTAGAGAAATGCCTAACTAAACCCCTGCAGTCCAGTTTGGCGCGATGTGAATAGAGGCGATATGCTTCACGTCGAGCGTGATACTCTGGCTCTTATCGCTACGCTGTTCTCGCGCATCAAACGCGGAAATTCGAAACAAATTTAAATCGAAATTGGTACAATGCCATAGTAAGTACCGTACAACAATTTAAGGGGTATGGAAAGGTACGATGTCGAGCGGGCAACTGGAATACTCAATCGTCAATAAACTCTGAACTTCTCATCAAAATTTGATGAAAAATTTTTACCGAATTCATATTTTACCAGCAGACGTTTATTTGTATAGCACTATGCGGTAGTACGCTTCACTTGCGAGTAAAAAATTAAAACCTGTTTTTAGGAAAATAAGGGCTTGAAACCACAAAATAAAAAAAATAAAAAATGGAAGACTGTCATTTTATAATATGATATAGCCTAATAACCGAATTTCAAAAATACTCGTGTATTGGTTTGAAAATAATTTTACTATCCGAAAATCTCCGCGCAAGAGATTTACGGATTTAAAAATTCATCAGGTTCATCAGTAAGAAAGAGATTGTTAACTGGAACTTCGGTGATTGCTATTTCACTTATTGTAACCGCTGATTAGGATTTAGCGAGTATTGAAGAACATCTTGTCTATAATAATTATTAAAAATATTATTTATTGTGTCCTAAGACGTAAACTTCTAATTTCGGTACAATCTATACACTTCGATTGTTACGTAGGTTACATTAATAAGCGACAGGACGCTTATCTCGAAGGCATAAAGTAACAATGGTTTCAAAAGTGCTCAGTTTATGCTGAACCGCCTATATATGCCCAAGAGCCGGTTACCACACGAGCGATATAACGTGACTCCGGGCGACAGATGGCGCGGAAAGCGATACGGTTATATTGACCATAGCTCTCCGGCCATCAAGTGCAGCGCTCAAGGAGGGAATAACATAAAAATGGATCCAAATGTGAGTCGCTAGTGGGAGGGGCGTGGAAGTCATTTTGGGTTTGTGTGCCGGGCCGTAACGTCTGGCTCATGGATTGTTATTAAAAGGGTAGCCTTTCAAGGCATAACGTATCGTTCAACATCCAAAGCTTAGAATCGATGACGTTAAACGCCCCGGTACTATACCGGAATGACTACATACGTGGGTTGTGATATTCATTACACGTCAGAACCAACAACGACGTGTCTTGTACCTAATAAGCTGAAATTCATTATATAATATTTCTGTGTTGGTGGTTTTATCATTTAATAAAACAGCACAGGCGTTTTTTTTTTTTTAATAAAAATGTTTTGATAGTCGTTCCTAGGGCCACGAAAATTTCGCGAAAAGAATTTTGAGTCGCACGTCTGCATTTCGGCTTCATGGTTATTGGCAGCGTATTTATGTAATGTGACGTCTCTCATTTGACTATACCAATCACAGTAAGGTTTCTACGACACCAAATATATGTGATTTGCAGTTATAACTCTAAGACATGTGAGAGTTGAAACATCCATTCACTGACCACTAAATCGAACAGCAGATGTGCACGTGAGTCATTGAAACACGATGAGGCAAAATTATTTTCGCGAAAACTTCATGTCTCTTGTCGTTACGAAAACGTGACAGGTGACAGTCGTATATAATCTGTTCTGCCAAGGTGATACGTTCCTTCGACGTAAATCCCTGCACAGCAATGGAATTTTTACTTGACGACACAAATAGTTGGTTAAAAACTCATTACTCTGGCAAAATGTCACTCATAATGTTATCAAAAATAATGTCCCCTGAGAAGGTTACCAGGCACCAAGAATGAAAAAGATCATTCACTCCTCGAAAGTAGGAAATTTCACCAAAAGAGACATTTTTAACCCGCGACGAGAAAGGCGAGTTGTAAGTTACACGGCTCTGTCAGTCTGTCTGTGCGTCTGGGTGTGTGCCTGTCTGTGGCTTCGTAGCCGCCAAAGAATGGAACGGTTTCAATGCTTCATTTTTTTAATTTAAAGCTATAGTTTCAGTGAGATGGATCATTAGACGAGTTTGATGAAAATCTGTCCAGTTGTTTAATAGTTATAACTAGGGCCATTAACTTTACGCGAACAGAACTATGCCCCACTTTGTTTAAGTGCCTTACGTGCACATCTGCAGTTCTGCTTTATGGTCAGTGATTGGATGTTTAATGTCACACTTGTCTTAGGGTTCTACCCACATCACAGACGTATGATGTCGCAGTAACCTTGTTCTGGTTGGCAGTGGCGGCTCATGGGTTGTTGCCAGGTAGGGCTGCAGTTGCAAAGAGCTGTACGGGGTAGAGCGCTGGTTGACTCTACAGCCACTGACACGCTGATGTGCAGGTGCCCCTTACTACTGAGTGGTCACAGCACATCTAGTAGCCGGCAAATATTTCATGGTCGTTGGTCTACGGCGCGTTCATCAAGAGTGTAAAATTCCTACTATCTGCAGCCTCACCTGGCAATAACCCACGAGCCGCCACTGATGATTGGCACACAGTCAAATTAGAGCCATCATTTTACGAAGACATGCTGCCAATAACTATGAATCACAGCTGGAGATGTGTACGTAAGGCGCCCAAACAAACTGGGGCTAAATTCTTTTCGCGAAATGTTCATGGCCCTAAGCTGTTTTCCGAATTGGTGTGATAATTTTATAGAATGAAATGTGTATTATACATTTACCTAAATTTTGGTTCGTTCGTATTCCTAAATCCGACGGTCCTGTAATATCAGATGCTGCACACATGCACGAAATGTCTGTGATTCAGTACAAGAATTTCGGAACGTTTATTGTGTATTTTATACCGTGAAAATTGTTGATCATGAATTTTACTCATAAAAATTTGTGTGTTAAAATATTATTGAGTGTTTTGATAGTTACATGAATGGTATTGTTTTTGTGACCAAAATATATAAATAATTTTTAACGGTATGAAAATAAATATTATTTATTTAATTTGGTATTTACAATAGTTTTATAAATATCAAAATTTGAAAGTTATAGTTCAAATTTTAAAATTGTATAAAAAGATCCCTTATAAAGTAAAAATAATAGTTGCAACTTATTGTTGACTCTTAAATACTTTGGGGGACTGCTAAGTAAACAAAATAGGTACTTGAAATTAGTTGAATTGGAACAGAATAGAACAAATAAGACCAGTTCCACAAAACGAAGTGTCATTCCAAAATTTATTTTAAAAGTAATTTAAGATTTGAGCTTATAGTTTGGAATTATCACATACTTACACAAAACGAACGTACATTTCGTTGCAAATACTTAATTTACTTCAACACTGTTTAAAATTACCAATTTTATTAACTTAGCCGTCTCCCGACCCATTTAAGGGCAAACAATAATTTGAAACTGTTATTATTAGAGACATGCAAAATTCGCGTTATCAATTGGTAGCAGACTAAACTTCACTTTCCTATACATAAAAGCGCATAATCTGAGGTCCAGTTGGCCGCGAACTTTTATGTGTTGTCATTTACGTGTGTTACGTATTTACATAGATTGGCCCCTCTACCGTGTAAGTATTCTCCGCGGCAAGTCACGACAATATCGGCCAGCGGGAGACGTCGAACGAGCCTATAGTCACTTCGAGTCTAGACAGATGTCAGAAAATAACGCGAATTTTGCATGTCTCTAGTTATTATATATATTATTTTAATTTTTAAGGGCTCGTTTTATGTGTCCGGCTTTTTTAAATGTTTTGTTTTAAGTTTTTATTTCAGACGTAAAAATTATAGTTGCTGGAGAACATAATTTTAACAGCAAAAAAAATTTTATAATGTTTTAGTGTTGACAATGTCATGAGACTTATCGCTTACGAACTTAAGTAGGACAATAAACTGAACACTGAAAGGCATACTTGGAGTTTAAATATAGTATGAAAGTAATTGCTGACATCAATTTGAAAGCTTGAATTTTTAGGATCAACTAAAACTGACGGTGAATTAAATATTTTGTACAATGTATCATCATTTAAAAAAACCGGACTTTTTGAGCTTCACGAAAAAATAAACCCGGACGCGTAAAAATTCTTTAAAATAATATATAAATAAAAATGAGCACTGCTGCTTTTGTTAGACGTCTGGTATTTCTGCCTCTACAATTAACCCCCCCCCCCTTTTTTTCCCCCGTTCTTTTTCCACTCAGTTTTCGTCCACTGAATTGCAAAAACTTGCTGGATTCGGGTAATTAGTACAACTTTAAAACTTTAATATAAGCAACATGGCGTCTTAGTTCAATTTTAAAGCTCGTATGTTATGGGGAGGGAGTTATACGCGCCCTTGTTATAACTGAAAGAAATATGCAAACTGTTACTGACATCTAAGAATAACACTGACTTGACTTGGTTGGCTTCCCCGTTAAGTATTCGCTGTTCACTTTCATTTGCAGAGAAACAAATAATAATCTTAACAAATTTTCATAGACTTGTTACTTATAGTTACAATTATTTGAACACTTGTTCGGAATTAGAGCCGTTAACTCCCGTTCATGTTCCGAATAGCTACATCACATAGGACTGCTAAGCGCGGATTACAAGAACTAAAACATTCAGATATTTCTCAGGTTTTGTCACGTTTTCGCTCAGTTGCGCAGCTTGTGTGTTGATGTGGCAGGGAGACAGATTTTGCTTCTGAGCGTATCAACATTTTTACCACACAACACATTTTTCCAATTATACTTATTGTTATAAAATCATAAGTGAAACTGAATGTTATTCAGTAACATGTTTAGCATGTATTTTAGCGGATTGTGCCCTTTCTGGGAGTGAAACACAGCCAAACACAATACAGGACAACTCTAGGCTAGCTAAAAAGAGAAGTGCGGGAAATAACCTAGCGGCATTGGATAAAACTACTGAATAAATTAATTTTATTACATTTCTGTTAACATAATTTTCACTTGACTATATGTTGGGTGAACTGCTGTTTTTTATTTGTTTATTTATTTTCGGTCAAGGCAGTGAAAACTGGTTATTCGTGAATAAAAAAAATTTCCTCCGCGTCGTTATGTTGGCAGCGCAAATCTGATATTTATATAATCTAGTGTGCCGTTATTAGTTGGCTTGAGGTGATAACAAAATCGGTATTGTCACACATTTTCTCGCGCTGTCCGGTATTTGTTTATAGTGTATTTGATCATATTTACGCCACTGTGTAATGGCAAAAAAAAACTCGAAGTGGGATGAATAGGAGAAAGTGAAAAAAGAAAGTGTAAAGGAAGTAGCATGGTAAGGGAGCGAAGGAAGGAGGGATCAATTGAAATAACTGCGTCCGGCTCGGTATGACTGTCAGCTACTGTGCCCAACCCTGCTCGGTGGCCTTACAGTAGTCTCCGAGTAATGCATCTGACAGCTATTGTCACGAGTCGGAGGCTGGCAAGCGACAAGTTTATTATATCCACCGGTAGGCGGCCCCACCTCTGCCCCAGCTCACCAGAGATAAGAGAAAAATACAGATGAGGGGTATTAACCGCCAATACTAAGGTATTAATTCTACTACAGGTTAAAAAAAATGAGTTTTCTTATGGGAGAGCTGGCACAGGGAAAATTTCTGCTACTATTTTCGCTTCAATCGCTACGTACTAGATAAATACGAAACCGTAGTAAAATTAAATTTAAATAAACTTGAAAATGATAGTCATTTAATCTAACTTTAAAGTGAAAAGAAACCTATTTCGCGTTTCAAATTATCAATTTAATGTAACTTAAAATTCAGGAAAGCTCTGTGATTGGTCAGTTTGGTGCACTACCGATATCCAGCGCCGAAGCGGCAGAAACTTTCTCTGTGACAACTTATAACATTGACCTTTCTAACCTGTAGTGAAATTAACCTTAACCGAGGTCAAACTGGCTTTATTTATTCACGTAACAAAATGGCGGAGTGCAATCAGCTGCTCATGTAGGAGTCTGAGAAATGAGGTTATGGTTGAACAACCCCCATCCACGGCCGTAGAAGACCAAGTCTGGAAACTGGCCTATTTGCCAGAGTAATTTTTTGATCCCATTTTTATCGGTTTGATGATATTTTCGCTGGCTTGCTGGTTAGTAGTTGGATTTTTGCATGTAAACACAGAAAATATACAAGTTTTGGTCAAACACAAATACGGTGCTACAAAAACTTACCATTCTGTATATTTTCCTTTCTTTGTATTTACCAACGATGAGGGAATCATTAATTTAAATGACCGTTTTCTGCGACCGGAAGGGCACAAAATTACTTTCAAACAAGTGAACGTCCACAAAGTCTATCTTCACCATGCTCAACCCCGACCACTGTAAAGCGCCTCACCAGCAGCAATATCATCAATAGTCAACAAGGGGTTTAAGTTTTCAGACGAGTGCCCAGACCTGTTCGAATGGTAGTTTCACACAATTTACAACATAACAGTAAGCGTAAGTCAAGTGAGCTTTACGTCTCGTCGAACGGTACAACGACAGGAACTGAGAGAAGAGTCGGTCATGGCCTTTGTTTGGGAACCATCCCAGCATTCGCCTGGAGCGGTTTTCGGAAACCATGGGAAACCGAACTCAGAATGGCCGGAGCCGGGGATCGAATCCAAGACCTCCCGAATGCGAGTCCAACCTCGCTCGGTCGTTCGCATAAGAACTGACCTCTACGTTATCTTATCTACTGAATCACAAATGCTCAAATGTGACCATGTACCTAGAGATGCTGACATAGGAAATTGTAATTTTCATTTCTTGTCCTATCGTACAGGGCAGTAACCAATCACAACAAAGGTTTTACTGAGTGTCCACCGTATTGGTATGACCTCCAAAATACAGAAGAATATAATATAGCTAGATTAATAAATTTTTAATGTTAAGAAACATGTTCCTGTATTGTAAATCATGTTTTACACTGTGGTGTTTATTGAGTATTTGTTTCTATATTTTGTATTATCTCCAAATACGATTCCCCATCAAATACGGCCTTCAGTTGAATTCCATACAGAACGAATATTTTAGATTCATAAAAAAATATTTGATAAACATTACAGAACTAATCCAATTGTGAATAATTTTACTTTTGTTATATGCCCTATCTTATGTTTTTTTTTTATTCCGAACCAACGTTAATACCGTAACCACAGCCCCATTAAACACGTTGCTAAGGTAACCAACTCCTTCTTTCGCGTATCAATATGGCGAATAGTCCAGTGGCGGCTCGTGGGTTGTTGCCAGGTAGGGCTGCAGTTGCCAAGAGCTGTACATGGTTGTGCGCTGGTTGACTCTACAGCCACTGACACGCTGATGTGTAGGTGCCACTTGCTACTGAATGGTCACAAGAGATCTAGTAGCCGTTGCAAATCTATCATGGTTGTTTCTTTACGGCGCGTCCATCAAGGGTATGCAGTTCCGACTATCTGTGGCCCCACCTGGCAACAACCCACGAGCCGCCACTGGAATAGTCTCCTGCCCTCGTAAGTCTGAAGACAGAGAGCATGACATGATTCACCTGTAAGTCTCTCTCATCCCTGTAGGTCTCTCGTCTGTCTCACTCTCCGTGGCAACTTGTCTCTCTATCCGGCCGTGGCAGAAAGCTTCCTGGAAGTCGTAGTCTTGGTTCGTGTCAATCAAGTTTCCCGCGGCAACACACCGCGCGCAGAGCCAAACAACGTGCTTTATAGTTACAAGTACGTCGATTTCGCACATTTACAGGGAGTCCAGAAACAACCCGTAGTAAGCACACCACGCTAAATCTGGGCAAAATTGAAGGTGAAGGATCCGCGGTGGCCGAATGGTCAGGTCATTCGCCTCCCACCAAGACGATCCGGGTTCGATTACCGAAGGGGTCGATCCCGGATTTTCGCATATGGGAATAGTGCCGGACGATGCCGTTGGTATGCGGGTTTTCTCGGGGATCTCCTGTTTCCCCCGTCCCTTTATTCCGGCGCTGCTCTATACTCACCTCATGTCGCCCCCCACCAGCGCTGAAGACCTCGATGTTAAGTGCTGGCCTCAATATTTCACTCGCAATTGAAGACGAAAATGTAAGTGGCAAAATGTTGTAGGATCATATTTTACGTGCACAATTTGGTGACACTTCACGGAGAAAGTGCCTCTTGCGCTCCACGGCCAGGCATTATTTATGTATGTTACGTCAAGTTAACCTTTGGACTGTTCGGGATTTTAGCCTGCTCGCGTAATTAGCGGTCAGAACAGTAGCAGTAAGCTAAGTAGGATATTTGTGGAGCACAAGAAGGGACTAACTACAGTGCTTTGTTGCCTCATTATGTATCTAAACTCTGTCAACGTACAACATTTTGTCATTAACAGTTTCGTCTGCAATATAGCCCAGGATTCGCATGGTGTCTTTATTATGCGGTTGTTTCTGGAGACCCTGCATTCTATGTCAGGTTGAACGTATGCTTCCCTGTCACGTCTACGATTATCCGACTACTACAAGCCAGTAGTAAATAAAGCAATAATTCGTAAAGCTATCGCGAGCTAACCGCTAGTACGGTTAGAGATCATCAAGGACAATAGAATGTGGCTGGTGCGCGTATAGAACTGAGAAATCGAAGATGCTTCTAGATGAATCAGTGAAATTGACGCACCTGTAATCCTAATATTTCAAGGGTATTGGTGGATTTCATGTATTTTATTTCTAAAGTTATGGTGCTGTTCATAAATTTTAATAAATTAATTTGTTTTACTTAAGTTCTCTTCAACATATTTTTTTTTTCGCTAACTTCAAATAATTGAGGAACTTTACATTAGGTTTGTAACTAAGAGCTGGTTGCTAGTAATTTCTTGAGGTACATAAAATAAAGTTTCAAAGGAGTTTACTGCAGAGATTGTAAACTATGCAGAAAATAATTTGGTCGCAAAAGTGAAACATTTCTTTTCAACATATAGATTCGCTCTATACAATTACTAATACGTCATAAATGTAATGTAAGTCCGTCAAGACGTTAAGTAAATTTTTTATGAAATTATCTCCCTCATTGACTGCGATGTGGCACAAATACGTGTTCTGTAGCGGGCGTTCTATAGAAGTGTGCGTGAACTTTTGAATCCCTCACGTGTGTGCTTCATGAATGCAATGGAACACCATCAGTATTCAGCAATCTCAGTAGTCGAACTCAAATAGAACGCTTGTCAGTAAAGGTTACCAGTAAAAATAATTGCGTCTCCATTTAAACATAGTAAAAATGCTTCATGTACTCCAAAATACTTACATTAAAATAGTAGGTAATCATTGAAAACAAGTAGCTAACTTTCTTTTACAAATTACTCTTTGCAACCATTGAAAAAATATATACTCTATAGTAAAAAATAGTTACGTATAAAACAAACCTATTGTAAAACATTTAAAGATAATTCCAGTAAAATAACTTACTTTCAGTTAACTGTGATACCACATGATTGACTGGATTTAGTTTTTTGGACATACTCAATTGCGATGTAGATGTCTGTCATGCAGTCATGCACTCTCATTGCACAATTCTTTCAAAGTTCACCACATGATTGGTTATGAATTTATCAGCTTGTTTATTATTGGTTATCGCCGAACAGGAGGCGTCAAATACGTCAAGGACCAACTACAAAGTGACATGAATTTACAGTTGTTTGAGATCTAACTTGTGCCCAATAGAAAACGTGAATTTTTGAGGTCCCTATTCATAGACATTTGCACTACAGTGTTTTCATAGGTATGTTGACACGTAACATTTTTGCGATATACCATCATCTCTATCTATGATATGACTACGCAAGCGATCAGGTATACGTTTGTCATTGACTGCGATAAAGTAAGCACTTATAAAGATCCAGCTTTTTTTTTTTTCATCTCATTTAATTTTAATCTGTTTGCCACTCAGTATGAAAATTGTCCTATTAGCGTTGAAGACATTTCGTACATTTCATTGCTCATAAAATATATCATTGGGGCTGCTATAAAATGTAATTATTCGTCTTTACGGGGAAGGTGTTCAAAAGTTATCTCTTTACAGTGAACCACCTATATCATCGCTCCAAAATAGCATATGGCTGAAAAGTCGTACGTCCATCCTGTTCAGCTCTAAGCGCCGATCACATACGTACGTATATGGCAGCGCAATAAATACAAAGATATTACACGTATTTCAGTTTCAAATTTTACATGGGATGGTATTGTACTTTACTGCCGTCCCCTGATATACGGCCGAGGTAATAAAGAGCCCCTCAAGGGCGATAAACTGCGCAAATCGGCTTCTCGAACGCTGTAAATCCTCGGAATTTTGAACGGCGGCTATAACATTTCGTTGTAACGTCTTTTCACGAAATATAAAGATTTATTTGACAACGCGATCGGTTTGCTGGTTAGCGACGAGCATTCTTTCTCCTGGTGTGATGTCACCACTCGCGTGTGGCCGGGAATTAACTGACGGAGATTTTGACGCTGGTGGTGTGGCGGTCACTGTTGTGGCACGAGGGTTTTTTTCCCGCAGTATCCCCACTGTGACACACATTCCACCGTTGACTGTAATCTCTCAGGTCACTACGTGTGGTGACGGTTTTTAATTCGCAGTAGGCGTCCACAATAACGAGCTTGAAATACGTTGCAGTATGTTGGCAAATAGTATCTTTAACACGCTTTTACAACCTCCGCCTGTTTGTATGTTTCCGAGTACTAAGAGTTAGTGGACTGTAGCTTTCTAATTACGTTTGAGGCACGGAAACGTGGACGGCGATAAGTCGAACATAACACGTGCGTCAAACACCTCATCGCCTCTAGGCGCGACGGACTAAACTAGCGCGCAGTGTTTCCGTAGAAACAGTTTTTCAGTGGGGCTTCAAGCGATGACCCTGTTGTTTTATTTGTGGTAAGTTTGTGGTAATGTCAAATACAGGTTTCTATGGTTTAGTTTTACGATTACGATCGATATTTTCTCTGCTACAGCAACGTGAAAAAGCCATTTTTAGCACTTTTGAGGAGATTGAGAATCATGTTTTTAAGAAGCGGACGGCATTTTTTTTAATCATAGGGACGCCGTTTAAAGCGTGTCTTCTTTTCCTAGATAAACGCATTAGAAAAATTTGTAATACTTATACAAGAAAAAGTACTTTCCGTACCAGGCTACAGCATGGCTCACGCGACCGGTCCACTAACTCCTAATGGAATCTTCTAGACGTTCGAATTATTTGAAATTTGGGACATGTATTAATAATGGCTTACAATTCAAAAATTTCATAGCAATGGCCTTGTTTTCTCATCCATGCTGAAAGAAAGTATTCCATCTAGAGTCTTTTCAATTCAATTTTTCGTCCACTTCCAGGCGTCCTAATTACTAGGGAACAATTGCACAAGCGCCCATTGTAGGCCTACCTGAATGCTGTAAGAAAAACACTTAATACCATAAGGGGGTTCGTACCTTCCAATTTTTGTATTACTTATTTTGTGTATGCATATAAAAAAATAACTGCACTCTCATTGTGAAAAAGGCGCAAGTACTGGATCATATGCCATTACAGTACAAAAGTAACAGGGACTTAACGCGTATCGTGGAAAAATAATAATACTTCAGGAAGTTATATGATGATGCTGGTAGTCAGTCTCGCATAAAATGTATCCAGATTGTTTTACTGCACCTGGAGGAAAATTTACTTGACGGGAAAGAATTTTCAAAGAGTAGTTGATCAATAGAGCAGTCCTAAATGCGTGCACTAAATTAAAATCGCAGATTTCTCGAGACCATTGTGGAAAAAATCAGAAAGGAACAGTTTTACAGAAAACTATTCGGTCAACTACTTTTCGAGCAATAATTTTTTACCCGACAAATGTAGGCGTATTCCTGGGGGTATTATCTCTAACGGTTTTGTTTTGTATATTTACTTTCAGTGAAGGATGACGCTTAACGATGCGTCACACTAATACGATATTCGTCAGTTTGGCAAAGTTTTCCTTTAGAAATTTTTCTATATTATTATTAGAGAAGGTGGTCCTCGCAAAAATTTTTTGTGCCAAATATCCTTGAAAATACTGTAGGTTCTTGTGGCAAGTGTGATTGGTAGAAACCAGAAATATTCGCGGGTTCACCGACCTGTATGCTAGCCTCCAAGAACATTTGTGTATTCAAGCAGACATTATCTGCTCACTGGCTGCTCGATGACGCAGTGATATGGGCCTGCATTTAGTTGCTTCTGTACTATTGGCTAAGCGACTTCCAGGAAGTGTCAAATAAGTCACGGGCCAATTGCGAAAGTGGCACCAACTTACAGTTGCTGGAATTCTAGCTTGGGGCCAACAGAAAACGCGAATTTTTCAGGTCTCTAATAATTGGGTGATATAGGTCTAACAAAACGTAGCTGTCTGCAGACCAATAATAGGTAGGGCTATGAATATTTCGCGAGTTCAACGACCAACATGCTAGTATCCATTATCCTGTGTATACCGACGCCCTACCATTTGTCCATTGCCTGCTACTCATTCAGACAGCAGACAATGAACGAATAGACGGGGCTTGAGTATGCGTAGGTAGGGCCTGATAGTTTACGCGAAAGTATTTTTGCACCACTTTGTTCCAGTATGTTACGTGCGCACCTGCAGCTCTGCTATGTGGTCAGTGATTGGATGCCTTAGCACCCAGCGTGTGGAGGTTAAACCCGCAAATCACAGACGTGATGTGTCACAGCTAACCATGTACTGGTTGGTAAAGTCAAATGATTAATGACTCTGCACAAAAACACTCTGCAAATAATCATGAAGTTGAGGTGCAGGTGTACACGTAAGACACTGAAACAAAGTGGGGCAAAAATCTTTTCGCGAAAATTACCGGACCCTATGCGTATGACATTGGGTTATTACATGCAGGCCATCGCACTCGTGAATTGTTCCTAGCCCTAATAATAGGCATCAAATATTACAATTGCGGGATTCTTACTGGCTGAGTCAAATAGGGTAACAGCTCCACACACAAACGAAAGCCAGTAATGTTTTCATAATCTGAACGTACGTTGAAACCCAGCGAACAGTCAAATTTTCCCGTGATAAATAAACATCTGTAATTATTAGGAACGGTTGGAATAGTTGACTTTGTACTGGGCTTCAATGTACTCATATTCTAACCGTATTCTGTTGTTACTGATGAGTGCCTATTTGACTGGGTCAATGATAATTCTGGTGCACTTCGACTGAACGTCTTTAATTCGTCTGTAAACAGACTACGTCACACAACGATTTGTGTAATCACACAAGGCGCAAGACGCCACCACAGTTTTAAAAAATTAATCACAGAAGCGACAAGACGTGTATGTTATCGTACTCTTTTTCTCTTTGAATTGTCTTGATCTCGGGATTCGTGGTTAGACTGCAGTTTAGTAGGACCTATTTTATAATCTATGAAGCATCTGACACTAAGTAACGTAACATTTATCATTTCTAAATATATAATAGAATTACAAACAATTCACAATATTTCTTTGAATATAAGCGGTTGGTAAAACCATTGTTCCAAATTCCACGTTGCTTTGTTTACTTTCCTGTACGCCCCGAGAGCTGGTACAATAACGATTATAAAGCTCCATTATGTCGCTTCTGATAGTGTTCGTTGTTATCTGATGTAAACCTCGAATGGTCATGTTGACCATTTATAAGTATTTAACTAATACACAAGCTAATTACATTGTCTCCAGCTCCACAGGCGGTTGTATAAGCCAAGGACTCCAATCCACGTGGTAATGTTTATATTACCGTACGACCCGAGAGCTGGTACGATAGCAACAAAGAAAAAGCTTACCTTGTGGCTTCTGTTACTACGTTCACTCTAAATCTGAATTAGTGAATGTTCACGCTCATTGATGGAGCAGTTTCAACAAATTGAATCAGTTAGAAACCACTGTGAAATCGGTGACTATTCACTGATTCCGATAAAGAGTGCCAACATTTAACAAGTTAATTAGTGAATGTCCGCAGATTTTCCAATAACTTTTCACTGGTTCAATAAGTGAAAACTGTTCTTTGAAAACAACTGAAAAAAGCTGTGAATATTCACTTATTCACTTGTCAGATGTTGGCGCTCTTAAAGGAAATCAGTGAATATTTACTAATTAAACAGTGACTATTTTCACTTATTCAAATTGTTGAAACTGCTCCATCCATCAGCGTGAATTAGTGAATATTCACTAATTTAGATTTAGAGTGTATGTATTGTGTAACGCTGCACTAACTTTGACAACACGCTGGCAGAAATTGTTACCGTTATTTTGCGCCGTATCTATACAAAGTAGCTTGAAAACGGTATACACTGTTTAAAAGCGAACGACGTGCAAATAAAATGCTATAAATGGTTTGTTTTTGGGCGCAGTCTATTTTACTGTTTGAAGAATTGATTTTAGGGTAGGTGTTCAAAGTGCTGGTCATTAGCATCCATGCACAGCGATGCCGCCGAACTTCTGCACAACTACATACTGCAGCGTGTTCAGTCAGACATATGCACAGTAACGTTTAGCTCAGCTAGCGTACGAGACTTTTGTCGATAAATAACGATATTGGGTGACCCCTCTCCCACATGTAAAAGTCCACAGATGTGAGGTTTGTAGAACTTGTTGGACACTCGACAAACCCTCTTCGAACATTATACAGGCTGTTCATGAAAGTATGTTACAAATTTTGCGAGATGATTCCTTGTAAAAACATTGGATAAAGTTACATACTGCAAAATTTTGGTTGGCACAAATATTAAGGGAGAAATACGCGATTCATGATTAGCGTTGAAAGCAACTTTCTTAAAATTGCCAAAATGCCGGAAAAAAAAATAAATTATATTCCGGGTGCGTTTAGACAATAACAAGATCTACAAATGTGGAAAAATTGTTTCGAATACCATTCACCTTTATTAAATAATGAGGTTACTTGAATCTCTTGTGCATTGCGGGTTGCCTACCTGAAAGGCTTCCAAATTTCTATGGTTAATTTCTCGAAAACAGTTCACTTGAGGGTGTTGCGATAAGACGACTTTTTTTTTTTAAATTGAGACCTCATGCGCGAACTGTGTCAATTAATACAAAAACTGTGAAAATTGTATGCTAAATAAATAGCTTTATCAACCCCTTAATATAGTGATGGTGAAAGGTATTTAAAACTATTTTTTACAGATTGCAAAAAAAAGTGTTAATATTAAACCACAGCCGGAAATTCATTATTTATTCCTCTTTACTTTCGGTAATTTTAACAAATGTTGTTTTTAAATGTCAATTTTCAATCGCTAATTCCTCTCTTACGATATGTGCCAGTCAAAAAATTACTATATAGCATTATCTCTTTTTTTTTTTTTTTTTAAAGAAGGACTCACTTCGCAAAATTTGTAACACACTTTCGTGGACATCCGGTGTATTGACTTAAATCCTGAAGATTTGAGTTGTGGTTTTTAATGTAAATATATGTGCCAAGCCCTCTGAAGGACGGTGTACAATGTCAAAGTATGTTTGGTTGAAGAGGGTAGATGGTTCTGATCACTCTGCCAGCCAGGTAGTGGTCACAGCACACAGGCTAGGCAGGAAGGGGAGGAAGTAGGTAGCCTTTGATCAGCACAGTCGGGACGAGGTCTCATTAAGACGGCGCTAGGCGTCCCGCCGCGGTCATGCGGTGCCTGGGTGCCTTTGTGGCCGCCTGCCTTGATTGCGTCACCAGGGACGCTGCCCTGGGACATAAGTTCGCGCCTAGCGTCTGTCTCCTAGCTCCACCGCAGTGGCGTAGTCTGAAATCATTCAAGGAGGTTGCAAGTTTTCTTACCCTAGTTGAAATATCCATGTACGTGTTAATCCTGCAACAGTGGATAGAGACTCCGAGTTAAACTATCCTCCGACTGGACTCGGCAGTCCTGTGTACACTTTGGTTTTAAGTACTTGTTCAGAGGTTGCAGCTCCAGTGAGTGGCTTGTTGTAAGGGATCAAAGTTTTTTCAGTCATCTTGTTTCAATGCCTTTCTTGCACATCTGCAGTCATGCTTCATGGTTATTGGCAGCTTGCATTTGAGCATAGATGTCTCTTGTTTGAATGTGCCAATCAGAGCAAGGTTAACTGCAGCAGCACACGTCTGTGATTTGCTGGTAAGAACCCTAAGGCTCAAAGATAAAACATCCACTCATTGATTACTAAGCAGAGCAGCAGGTGTGCTTGTAAGGCACGGAAACTATTTGATACAAATATCTTGTCACGAAAACTTCCTGCCTCTACCTATTATTAGGGACCCTTGTTTTTCGCGAAGAGAATTTTGCCTCACTTTGTTTCCGTGCCTCACGTGCATATCTGCAGTTCTGCTTCGTGGTTAGTGACTGGATATTTTAACTGTCGCAAGCCTTGGGATTCTACCGGTAAATCACAGACACGTGGTGCTGCAGGAACGTTTTTGTAATTGGCTCAGTCAAATGAGATACGGCTCTTCACACAGACACGCTGCCAATAACCATGAAGCAAAATAACAGATGTGCACGTAAGTCACTGAAACAAGCTGGGGCAAAATTATTTTCGTGAAAAAACAGGGTCCCTACCTATTATGAGAGACAGGGAAAATTCGCGAGTTCACTGACATGTAGGCTAGCCTGCAATAATATTTAGGAACTGGAGCAGTCAGCAGATGCTCATTAGTAGGGCCACGATTTGTCGCGAAAAGATTTTTGCCCCACTTTGTTTCAGTGACTCACGTGCACATCGGCAGTTCTGTTTCAAGGTTATTGGCAGCGTGTCTTTGTTCAGACACGTTTCTCATTTGACTGCACCAATCAGAATAAGATTATTGTGACCCCATACGTCTGTAATTTGCCAAGGCAAGTGAGAGTAAAATCATCCAACCACAGACGATATAGCAGAGCTGCAGGTGTGCACATGAAGCATCGAACCCAAATGTTGCAAAAATCTTTTCGCCATAAAATCGTGGCTCTACTCATTAGTTGCTTGCTGTTAAAGTGATATAGGTTTATATTAGTTACATTTTTATTATTGAGTCAAGAGACTTCCAGAAGGTGTCAAATAAGTCAAATACCAATATTGCGAAAGTGACTCAATCATACAGTTGTTGGGATTCTAGCTTGTGCGCAAATGAAAACGCGAATTTTTCAGGTCTCTACCTATTATATATGTGACGAGGTAGTGCGTAGTGAGTGAACCAATAGCAAACCTGCATGAAAACGAGACTCCTCCAGGACCCAGTTTAACATACAGCGATTCAATCGCGAAACTCTCATGTGTATAGAAGTTAAAAATCTACCGTCTCCTGAGATACATTAGCAACATTTCCGGCCATCTAGCAATGGATAGATTTCTACTAACCAGTCCCTTAATTTTACATTTCTCTAGTAACTAATTTCTAGAGACACGGCTTTGTAGCGAAAATATTTATGCGCCATTTGTTTTCAATACCTTATATGCTTATCCGCAGATTTGCTTCATGGTAAATTATCATTGATAAGATGTTTTAACTCTAGCTTGTCTGGGGGTTTTACTGGCAAATCGCTAGGGACAGGAATTATTGGGGAAAATATTTTTGCCCCCACTTTGTTTCAGTACCGTATGTGCGAACATGCAGCTCAACTTCACGGCTATTGACAAGAGTATTTTGTGCAGAGTTGTTATTCATTAGACTGTGCCAATCAGTATGCGGGTAGCTGCGACACATCATGTCTGTGATTTGCGGGTTCAACCTCCAGACGCTGGGTGTTGCGGCATCAAATCACTGACCACAAAGCCGAGATGCAGGTGCACACGTAAGGCACTGAAACAAAGTGATGCAAAAATTTTCGCGAAATTTCCTATTTCCACAAATCGCTGACCTGTGGTGTACAATAACCATTCTGAGTAGTGCAGTCAAATGAGAGACGTGACTGTACAAAGACACGCTGCCAATAACCATGAAGCACCTCTGCAGAAGTGCATGTAAGGCATTGAAACAGAATTGTGCAAAAGTCTTTCAGTAACAAACTCGTGGCTATACAACAACCCGTGGTTCGCGCAGCAGCTGCGGTGTTCATCTTCCATCAATTGCGATTCGGGCTCGATTTAACTACATAATCGACCTGTAAATTAATATGTGAGAATCGCGTCGGACGACGCAGTTGCTCACCGTATTTTCTCGAGGATTTTCAGTTTCCCCATACTCACTTAGCATATCACATCTCACCTGCGCTGTTAACCCCTGACCTGAATTCCTACACTTCTAAAAACCAGATACCGGCAATTTTAGCGGATTCACCGGCCTAAAGACTAGTCTCCAGGAATATATGTGTAGGCCTACCTAAGCAAACAATAGCTGCTCATTGGCTGTTAGTTAACACAGAGATATGGGCATTCGTTTAGTTACGTTTCGGTTATTGGCTCAGCGACTTCCGGGAACTGTCATATGAGTCAAGAGCCAATTGCGAAATTAACACTAACTTAATAGGTCGTTCACAATAAAGTGAGCACTGCAAAAAGTTTTCTTTTAGTCGTTTTGCGGTATACCGCGCCCTTAAGTGGGTGTGGTACATAATTCAACGCTAAAAGATTATTCTGAAGGTTTCTTGGATCCGATTTGAGAAAATTAAACAATAGCAATCCTAGACAATAGTTTTAGCTAACGTTTTAAGCTAAATTGTTTGCAGTGTTTAGGACTTCTGAGGCACAATCTCTGACGCCGGAACCTTGTGCATTTAACTCCGGTGCAAGAGATCACGCGTAACGAATCAGTAATTCTGGATAAATATTTACTTATAAAGTTGTCAAATACCATTATCTAGGATTGTCATCGAGTATTTTATCCATATTGGCTTCGAAGAAAGCGTAGGAATCAATTGATGTTTTCAGCGTTTATTTATCTACCACGCACTCTTAACCTCCAGACGTTGTATGTTACGGCATCCAATCACTGACCACAAAGCAGAGATGCAGGTGTGCACGTAACACACTGAAACAAACTATTGCAGAATTCTTTTCGCGAAAACTACCGGGCCCTAACCATCATGTCTAGTAATATGGCATTGTTAGGGACCGGTGGTTTTCGCGAAAAGAATATTGCCCCACTTCGTTTCGATGCCTTACGTGCACATCTGCAGTTCTACATCGTGGTCAAGATTGGGTTCTGTAACTGTCACGAGCTTTGGGATTGTACAGGCAAATCAGAGGCGTGTGGTGTTGTAGTAATCTTGTTCTGATTGGCTCAGTCAAATGAGATACGGCTATTCACATTGACACGCTGCCAATAACCATGGAGCAGAATTGTAAATGTGCACGTAAGGCACTGAAACAGACTGGGGCAAAATTATTTTCTCGAAAAACAGGGGTTCCTGGGTATTGTACATAATTCAGCGCTAGGAGGGGGCGTGTGTGGGGCGCAACGAGTAAGGAGATAAGTGTCATTTCTTACTGTAATTAAAAATTATACAAAATTACATGTTTTGTGATTTTATTTACTGCACACCCGTTTTTTCCGTCACTTGGTCTGTCCAATATAAATACTAGTACAATAAAGAGAAGAATAATGTATCAGTGTAATTTATATTTTGTAAATCAAAACCTTTTATCTTTTTTTCTGTAATAATTATACCTTACTGAAGTTTATCTGTCTTAAACCAATATTTGTCTTCCAACTACTTGTATTTCACTTACTACAGTTACAGTAACTACAGGAGAATGTACTAACAAACAGTTTTCGGCAACACAGCCGCAACCTGCAGTATGAACCTAACGAACACAACATAACATTAAACATAACATTTGCTTGGAAAGAGAAAGGGGAAGGGTTAAGTTTAACTGACCCAGTCACCTAAACCTTGTGACGGCTGGAGAGGGAATGGGTGGGTTGTGGATTACCGCAGCTGGAGCACGGGCTGTGGGGAGTTTTAACTGTGAAGAGCAGTTTTGAGGCAGCTTATGGCAGAACACACAGTATTCATTCACCGCACGTGTTTCCGCGTCCATTACGCCGCCGTCAGTCCACTTGTTGAGCAGTCTGTGAGGCCAGCTGATCCGGCGGGCTCGAAAAAAAAAAGTATGAAAACGACGTGGGGTAGACATAAAATTTTATGAGGTCGAAGTGCATCCGCAGTTGAGAACAGGCGAGCGAATACACAGCGAACCGAGCGAGTCCAACTATAGTTTATTCAGTTCAGCAAGTCGCTGTTTTTTTTTTCTTTACGGAGCCGTGGAACATGTAATGCTGCAGGGGGCCGATGAAATGTCGGTTTTTATGGGTGCAACGTAACATTTGCATCTGCGTTTCATCTGGTTGCGCTGTAGTGTAATTAAATACGCACACACAGCAGTAAATATAGTCGCGTGTAGTGGAACGACAATTTTTGGAAATGTGATCATATCAAATACTTCGGCACAAGCACATTTGCTTTGTTCGCGCATGTGCAGCAAAAAAAAAAAAACGCGTTGTGGTGTATTCAGTTCCAACTGTGCCTACAGGCACAGACTAAATAGTAATACAGACGCGAAATGACATGGCGGCTCGTTTCTTACGGATGAACTTAAGAGAAGTCCTTCGCGGTGTCAAATTTCCACCTTTGACGCGTGGGATCAGCATAGCTATAAGAGCCAGTCTCCCACGCTTGACGAGAAGCATATCACCTCTATTCGCAGCGCGCCAAACTGGCGTGCAAGGTTTCCGTTGTAGTCTTTTTACTATGGGACTTTAAGCGGTCGCCCCAATATTTTATTTTTCAATAGTATGAAGTAAAGACCAACACATGCCTCTCATTTTGCACTTTATGAATTCAGGTAATATTTTCGGAGTTACAACAGTCTAAAAAACCCGTTTTTAGCAATTTTTAGAGGCCCGAATATCATGTTTATAACAAGCGTACTGCATTTTTGAAAAAATAGAAGCATGGTTTCAAGTGTGTGTTCTTTTCGTAGGTAAACATAATATGAATAAGTTAAGCGGTTTCGCGTAAAAATGTATGCGTGTGACACGCTGCAACGCCGTCCATGCGCCAGCCTCGTGTCTGTTCGGTTTCTGTATATTACGGCAGTTTTCCATCGGCCTGGCTGCCGGCTAGCAGGGCAACCACCTTACGCTGATTGGCCGTAGGCTTATTCGCCATGTTGCTGGGCAGGGAAGCCATTTTGCTGGCGTGTGTGACAGAGTTCGCTGTCCTACCGGATATTTCACTTCTGTATTCCTAAACATTCCGTGCAAGAGATGCAAGTGAAGACCTGTTTTACTTGTTCTGCATCTGCACTATGTCAGAACAAATAACATATAGTGATATTAATCTGGGCCCAGGTAGTCACTGCAATAACATTCACAATAAACTTTTGATGTATGTTATCAAACCGGTTCTCACACAGTGTCTTCAGCAGGAATTACTCCCCTGACATGTATGCAACAGGCTTCGAAAGAAAATATTAATTAGCGGACACAGCAAAAGTTCGTGGGTTCACTGACCTCTAGGCTAGCCTCCAAACATCTATGTGAACTCAAGCAGTTTATTAGCTGCTCGCTGACACTGTGAAATTGACCTGCATTTAGTTACGTTGTTATAACTGGCTAAGTGACTTCAAGTAGGTGTGAAGTAAGTCAATGGCCAATTCTGAAAATGGTCCGAACTTACAGTTGCTAGAATTCTAGTTTACTCTTGAAAGAAAACTCAAATTTTTTCTGGTCCCTACTAATTAGTGATGTAATGCAAGCGTGGCTGGGAAATAATTAATCTTTGTTCCTGACAGTCACCAGGGAAGCTATCGTGAACGCATCAGGGCTCTTACTCAATTGAAAACTTTAGCATTTGACTTTGACATTTGACTTTCCTACATCTTCCAATACATGGCTGCTTATGGAGTCATTCACAATGGCGTCGTCAATGCTAAAGTCAAGCAGCCTTGACTTTACGTTTTCGATATACTAAAAGCTTAAAGTCAAGATGGTTGTTCGCAAAGAACCAGCTGAATATGTATGTTTTAACGAAAAATGTTTATTTCTGAGTATCGTTTTGATTTTAAGAACCTGGCAAATAGCGTTGGAGAAGTATTCGTAAATTAACTTTAAGTTGCCTTAAAAATAATATATCAGCTCCACGAACAAGCTTAAGCCATAATATTCTGAAATCTGAACGTGCTTTGAAACCCAGCAAACAGTCAAGTTTTCCCGCGATAAACAATAATCTCTAATTATAAAGTACACTTGTCCCGGATTCATAGTAGACTACTGGTTGGAACGAATTCGTGTATTTTTTTTAATGTAATTGCCGTAAGCTTCATTTTAATTCAAGTTAACTTTTTGTACCTTTTTTTAATTAAAACTATGAACTTGTTAATGTATATTGCAAAACTAAAAAATCACTAAATATTGCAGTGTACAAAAGCTAATAAAACAAAAACTGCTCTAAATTGTTTAATGTATTTTGCTTGTGAAGTATGTTTATGAACGTAAACTACTATGCAGGATTCACAGTAGGAACTAATTATGTGAAACTTTTTTTACCTTTTTGTGAAGAATAAACACAAGGGAAAAAAACACTCAAAAATACACTTTTCACATCTGGGTGAAATCATGTTTTAGACACTTTGTATAAATCTGATTGCTACTGCCACTTCTCGCCAAACACATACACTCAACAACCTTAGGCGGCGAACACACTGTGGCTTAGTCAATACCACAAAAATATATACACAAAATTATTTATACAATTTTCTCTGTATTTTAAATACCTCTCTATGGCTGAAAAGGAGATTGTATTAATTTTTATTTACTGTGATCGCTGCACAGACATGTTCTAGTTCACAAACAGAATATAGGTATTATCCTACCTGAAGTAGTTTTTATATTATTAGCTTTTGTGTACTGCAAAATATAATGATTTGTTAGTTTTGGAATATATTCACAAATTCATAGTTTGTAAATATAAAATACACAAAAAAGTTTATTTAAACAAAAATGAAGCTTATTGAAATTACATTCAGAAAAAAGAACACAAAGTTACTCCAACTAATATTACGAATCCGGGGCAGGTGTACCTTGTATGTATGGGTGGCCCTATGTTTTGGTTGGTACTGTAGCACAAAAAGCATGATACGACCATTACAAACTGTCCCAGAAAATCCGATAAGTTAGTCATTTTCTTTTCTATGTATTTTTTCTACTTTTGTAACTATGGTTAAAACATTTATTATTCTATTAATTTAATATAATTTTATATATGTATTGATTAATAAAATAACATTTTTAGAAGGTCAAAGGTAGTAATTGTTAGTATAGTAATTAAAAGGTAATGTAAATGTTGTGGCCAAGTGTACGAGAAGGCACAATGCTGTAACTTAGACATTTTCAAACAAAAATTAATGATATAACCTTAATTTTGTTGTACACCTGCGTGGCATGCGGATTCTACGAGATAATCAGTAAGCTGCTAGGGCATAAGGCGTCTACGTAAATAACTACTATAAAATAGTTATGACAAGCTTGTCATGCATGGTAGTTTTAGTTGGAAAAATTGGTTTGTAACTAAATATTTAAAAAATGCAGATTTATATTTTAAAAAATTACAATACGTATTTGTTTGGAAGAAAATGCGTTATGTATACCTTACTTTACATTAAAGTGTCTCTGCTTATTTTTTCCTGTCACCCTAGTGAACCCTCTGTCAGTATTTAAAAATAATCAGTCATGTTTGTAAAATAAATCTTGCGTATTTATTTCATCAACCTCAAAATTTATTCCCGTTCGGAGAGTTATGAATGTCGTATTATGTCCTACCTAAAAAAATTTCTACTCGTGCACACCGCAAATACATTTTTTCGTAAATAATTACTATATTACTTTTTCCTTAGAGATTTTCCATTTTCAAGCAGCAATTACAGTCCGCTATCACTCCCCCAATCCTCTCCCTGTCCCCTACCCGAACTACCGTAATTCCCGTTTCTCGGGTAGTTTCCGCCGCATGGTATTAAGTGTATTTTGGTGGTTGAATCTATAGCAAAATGGTCGCTAATATTTGCAACCATACTATTCCGTTCACGAGCGAGCGTGAAAACGCACATTTCTAACCAAAGTTGGCTGTAGTTAGGCTGGAGTCCAAAAAATAGCCGTTGTTTTGCCGGCAATAACAACATATTATAATATGCAGAAATATTGACCTATTCTTACGCAGAAAATATTTCCTAGCAAATCAGAACCATTATTTAGAAGTTGAAGAAGAGTACCTTGACCTTAGATTATAAAAAAATGGAAAGTACACAAACTTATATAGAATTTGATTCGCCTTCGTGTAAACCAAAATATCATTCCGCGGCAGTATATAAGCATGCATATAGTTTCAAAATAATTGTGTTAATTTTTGCATATAATTGTACATTATTAGAGAAACTGTTTTGTGCATTGTTAAGAGAATGTTGGCACGAAACATTTTCGCGATATACTACCATCTCTATGCATTATCAACACAAGAAAAACCAACTCCCGTTTACCAGTTCTATTTACCTACCCAGTGACTCGACCGAAAATGTCAAATACCAGTAAACTGTAAAATCTGCTTTTGGAAATGAACTGAGTAACGAGTGCCAACCACTGAGGTAGGCCGCAGTTGGCTGAAACTATTGTCTAGGTTTGCTATTGTTTAATTTTCGCAAATTGGCTTCAAGAAACCTACATCTATAGATTAATGCTTTTTGCGTTGAATTATGTACCACGCCCTCTTAAACATGTTCGGCTTTCTGGAGCAGTTACACGCGCTCCGAACTAGTTCGGATCGCGATTCCCTTCTGGTTCAAAGTAAACTAGTTTCGTATGTAGTTTCCAACTATATATCTTCTCTGCTGCATTTCTTTTGGTTATTTTGAGTAACGCGGCCGGGGTGGACGAGTGGTCAGTCCACCACGTAATCCGGGTTTGATCCCCGGCGGGGTCGGTCCCCGTATTTACGCATGTTGGAATCGTGCCGGACGATGCCGCTGGCCAGCGGGTTTTCTAGAAGATATCCTGTTTCCCCGCCCATTCATTCCGGCGATGCTCCATTCTCACATCATATCACCCCTCACCAGCGCTAAAGAACTCGATGTTAAGCGCTGACCAAAACCTCTTCACTCACTCGCTCTATAATTGGACCTCATTTAATGTCATCCTTCGGAGTGCGCAGATTGTCTACGGGTTTCCAGTAATAAAATCTGCATTCAGGTTGTGAGATCCTGGCCCTCCTGTATCCTCCCCATACGATTTTTATTATTTTATTTCAAGTAATGATAAGATTATTTCGCGTATTGATTCTAGGTTCAATTGAACGTCAACAGCGTATACTTCACTGTCATTGCTGTAATCGGACAACAGTAGTTTTGATACAGATTTGACGACGGCAAACCAGTAATAAATAAGGAAGTAAGTAATTGTGAACACACGTGGTACCCTCTTGTATACGCTGAGAAGCCAATGAACACTCGACTGTGGCCGGTGCGTGTATAGGACTGAGAAGTCTAAGCTGCTACCACACGAATACGCGAAATAATCTTGACTCTAGTAATGAGCAAATACGGCCGCTTTTTGGTGTGACATTTTGCACTTGTTAAATTAAGCAGTTAGGTTCAAAGTGTTTGTATTTGTTTTACACGTCAAGCAGCAATTCATGGAGATGCAACATATTAATTGAAAAAAAGTCACGTATGCTGAATATAGATGTGATAATAATTAACTATGGCGCATTTCAAGGTCCAAGTTATTTTGAGGTTACAAAGTTTATTGATTTTATTTCGGTTTAAACGTGTAACCTCGCAGACTTGTTTAGCTTTAAACGCGGTCAAATATGACCGTCGAATGTATTCGACGAAACATATTGAAGTCCTCCAGTGTAACCGTGGTCTTAGAGTGGTATTTGAGGTTTTGCGATTTGTTTTTTCAAGCTTCCAATTGGAATACTTCGATGTTCAAGTTATCGGCAGCCTTGTGTTCCATTGTCGAAGTTGGAGAATGTTCTTGTTTCCATGTTGCGTGTTATGACGGTATGTTGGTTATAAAACAGAAAATGATTAATGTGAAGAGATTTTGGTGTGCACTTTACCGCTGGTGGGGGGTTACTTGATGCGAGTATGGAGCAATGCCGGAATGATGGTGCGGAGGAAACGGGAGATTCCCGAGAAAACCCGCCGACAAATGGCCTGGTCAGACACTATTCCCACATTCTAAAATCCATAGACCAACCCGCAGGGATTTGAGCCCGGATCGCCATGATGGGAGGCGAGTGCTCTAGAATCTGCGCCAACCACGGCCCACGGAAAATTATGGTAGATCTAAATTGCGAATGGTAAACTAAGAATCCGAAAGGAATTTACAAATATATTTACTAAGTTCGATGTAATAAATAATTATAGGTTATACTATTGCTCTGCTTATTGCAATATGGCGGCGATTTGGGAGTTTGGTAATTGGTAACCTTCGGTAGTTTACGAAATGGAAAACGCCAAAATTCGTCACAGATTTTGTGAACAAAAATCGGGTCACGTGACAATTTTGTTAACAAAGAGTGCCGGTTGAAACACGGTCTTAGCAGTTGAACCGAGGAAACACGTATTGATGAAAGTGAGCCGCCGCGAGCAGTGGATCCTGCGGGGGCGTCACTCCACAGCCGGCCACCTCGCCACGTGAAGAATCGCCGAGAGAGAGAGAGAGAGAGGAGAGAAGGACTGGCGAGTGGGCAGGCGAGGTTAAAGGAAGCGAAAACACTTTACTACGAGGAGGAGCAGTTGAAAAGGGAGTGGATCCAAGGAGTCTTCTAGGTGGGCGGAAAGGCGGGAAGAACGCGATAGTGAGGCCCCACAAGAGGGCGCAGAGAAGAGGAAGCGAAAGAAAACACATTTTGACTGGGACGAGAGCGTACTGAGGGTCTCTAGAAGGGGGGCGGTAGCAGGTAATGGATTCTGGAGATTGGATCCATGTTTGTCCAGGGACGCGATGTGGGACTTGGCGCGGGCGCTTCCATCGCACCTGGTGGGGTCCGGCCTCGGCCAGCGGTTCACCACCGGGGTCTCCCCAGAGGTCGCCGTCAAACAACCGCTCGCACTCCAGGCTACAAGTCGATTATATACTCCCGGCAGACCCACGCAACTCGAATACGGAAGTGGAACCCTTTCCGAAGACACCCGAAGTTTTTCTTCAGCTGTCTGACAGTTGCTGCAATTACGAAAATTAAAACGACGTTATTTACAGCATTATGTATTACATGCATTTTTGTGTTATTGATGGCGAAGAAAATATGTTCTTAGTTAGATACCATTACATTCTGTTAGTCGCGACAAAGCATTTTTCGTCCGTTTCCATACTAACTCTCTAGTTTTGGCAATCATATACACCATGTTCCTGAATAACGTTTAAAATTCTTCGTCACATTGTTGGAGATTATGCAAAGACGAGTAAAATTGTAAAGTACCCGTAAATTTACCCGCATATTGTGGACTTCGAGGGTTGCAATCCGCGTATAAATAGCAACAAATCGCAGTAGCGACGTCTATCAACAAGTAAAGTGGGCCGAGCTAACAGTCTAGGAGACAGCGGAGGTGTATCGATCACATCGTTCCAAGGAGATTCCGATTCTATGTCAGGTCGATGTCACTCTCAGGATCTCACATGCAGGATTCGTATGTGTGTGGAGTTACCGAATGTACACGGTATATCACGGGGAACTGCAGTTTCCACTGTCCTTCCATTCCGGGCCAGCTTCATAATCACCCTTATTCGCAATTGTTCTTATTTCATTGCTATTTAAACACAGATTGCGACTCTCAAAAGACCATATATATGGGTAAATTTAGAGGCTACTTCCCAGCCTTTGAAACCGTAAGTGTACTGAATCATTTTACTCGTCTTCGCGTCTCCTACAACGTGACGAAGATCTTTAAAAGTTATTCAAAGACATCCTTTAGAACTCTCTTCAGCTTGCTTCGACAAACCAGTTAGTAAAATTGTTCTCTGCTCATAAGGATGAGAGGCAGCTCTGTTTGTATGCTCGATGGTTTCGGATGTTGGTTGAATTGCATATTCCTACTCGTAGGTAGAACTGAAGCAGTTTCTGTAATCTCGTTGGTTGAGGCACAGTACTAATTTTTATGTCTCGATGGTAATGGAGCAGTTCTGATGTGCGCATTAGTTTAGTTCCATCTGTTTTTATATGACTATTCCTACTCATATGTTGAATTCGAGCTCGGGTTCCGTATGCTCGTTGTTTGAGCCGAAATTTTGTTTCTGTTTAGTGATTGGTTAAATTGCAACTGTGTTTTTGTATTGTGCATTAGAATTACATTCGACTGAGATTAAAAAAATATATTACTTTCACGTCCCTTACATAATGCGATGTTGAAAATGCCACGCAATTAAATATAATGAATAATAGAGACACTGGTAAATCGCGAGAAAAGTTGACTATTTGCTAAGCTCCAACATTTTATGTATAACACTGAAGGTTTTGCACCTATATTGGCTATCATCTATATGAAGCACTGTGTCCCTCTTCAACAGACCTAATTATAACTGTACAGTTTTAACACACAAGTGTGTGATTTGCCAGAAAACTTTTCACACGTGTCACGATTGAGATAGGTACTTCGGCTTATTGGAGACTATGTTAAATATTTTCTTGATTTTTCAATGTCACTAGAAATAAGTAATCCTTGGCAGCCAAGGCAGTGGCACACGCCAGAGATTCTGAGGGAAAGCCAAACATAATCCACCCTCCAGTGTTCATATCAATATCGGTTCCCTCGTATCCGATGCACAGCTGAAGAGCTGTTATTGCCTGCTTCGTGAGAGCTTCATATACCGCGATATTAATATCTACGCAGTCATGTGTGCCATGCCATACTTTATTTACTCTGTTCCTGGTACCCCGCCCTCGGCCAATCCAAAGCCGCGCTGACTGTTATAACACAGGTCTACCTGCCCCTCCAGTTTTCCTCTCTCCTGGGAAATTCATCATCCTGTCGGAAAGATTCCCTCGTCTGCTAGGTTTTTATCGTGGTTTTATGCGGGCTCAGAAAGAAATACTTTTTCCTGCTACCGGTGTCGTAGCGGTTAACGGGCTGCTCTTCGTACAATGGATGTGGTTTGTTCACGCGCAGTTTTCATAGCGGAAAGTTGGCTTTTGACGTCAGAGAAGTGCTGGAAATATAGGTTGCCGTGCTCGGAGTCACACGAGATGTTATCTACAGTGTTTTCGAGTCAGATTTTTCATTGGAGTGGCCGGTAGGAAAATCAATAAGCGTGAATAATTTATAAGAACAAATTGCTGTTATTTAATAATTATTTTGAAACTGATTTATGTCCGAAACAGAAGCTGTTGTCGTTTCATGAAATTTCTCTTAGCTATTTGATTCTGTAATTTCTGCACTAACATCGTGCATTCCTGTATATGTGGTGGTATAAATTTTACTTAATATTTAGGTAACCAGGCAACCCGTCTACATTATCTATTTCTGTGCATAATTTTGTGAAATGAGCGTACTTTGCAAAAATGATATTAGAGTTTACCGCGTAGAATTCGTCCTATCCAACTCATTCTCTATAATGAAAACATTCTATCTGCCACTTTTCCTTTTCATCACTGCTTTTTGCCAGAAAAGTTTGTATAATTTAAATGTTCCTATAAATACCTATGAATAAATGCATATCTTTATGTATACCGGAGTACGTGTTCGATAGGGCGATCGGCCAGCATGGAAAAAAAAAGTCTGCCAGTTACATTTAAACAGCGCATCTGAAATAGTTGATTCGTTGTAAAATCTTATATATTGGCATGATAAATAATTTGGCATTATGGCAAAACAATGAATTATTACTCTGCAATTATTGCTAGTCAATTAAAACAGTTGGAGTGTTACGTTACGAGCCAGAACAAATCGTCGGCGGTTCATCGTTAAGTTCACATAATACGAGTTCCTGTTCACTTCCAAAATTTTAGTACAAATTTCCTCGTAATTCAGAGACAATATTGCGTAATTTACAGGATATTATAATGGGATCCAGAGTCCTGAATACTTATAAATACTAAGAAAACAACAGAAACATGAAATTATCAATATAAGTACCAGTTAAGTGCCGTGTTTTGTATTTGTCAAACATTTATTTGCTAAACCAATCTAAAGAATTGCGTTACTGGTTTTGCTGCAATTTAACATGCAGGGGCTATTTGAGAGAATGTTACGTCGGTTCTGAGTAGGTTACTTGTTTGTTATATTAGTTTTAAAATAATTTCGTAATCGTTCGCAAAAACTGCCTCATTTGTCAAGAGTTATTTTTTTTCATTTGACCTTGAAGAAAAACAGATCCATGTGAAATCTGCAAAGTGTTATTTTAATACGGAGGGCCTTGGGGTGGAATGGCTGCAGATAATTAGATAGAAGATACAAAATACCATCCATGTAAGTGTCTCATTTTCATTGACAATTTGCTGCGTATTGTCTGCCTCGTTTATAAAGGTTAACCCCACAAAAAATAACAACAGAGAATCAAAGTACGTCGTGAGCTAAATGAGGGGCGTATCAGCTATTGTAGGGAGCTGGGAGGTGGGGCAAGGCGGGAAGTTGCCGTACAAAAAAATAAATTGGAGAAGAAGTAGAGTTCTTCGAACGACAGACTGGGAAGTTCATAATGACGCAAATTAAGTTTTGAAACAGATTCAAAGAAAGTTACCCACATTAGCGAGGGGCTCTTGTCAATGAAAGCTAGACTAGGAACATTTTCATGGTTCACCTTTTGATACTTTGCGTCGAGTTTCATCCACGACAACGGGTAACTCAAACTGTAAGAAACCGTTGTGTAACTAACCCACAGTTTAAATACTTAGTGTCAGGTTGTTTGGGCATCCACGTAACGCACGCAAGGGATAAGCGTTATATAGGCCTACACATCTGAAGTTAATTATTTACATCGTACTTGAATATTTAGCTTAGGAATTATTGTAACTGTTACACCGGCTATGTTTCTCAAAAGAGAATATCACGTCACTCATTTGTACTAAATCGTATCTAAATGTAGTAAAAATTCTTCCAATCTTCAAGACCTGAAAATGAGTGTATGGTATGAATCTCGTAGAGCTACTTTATTTGAATGCTCGCCCCAGAAATCAAAATGTCAACGGCGCGTATAATTAAGAATTAGGAAAGACTATGGCGTTACACAAAATATATCAGAAATGTGAAATGGTGCTGTTTAAATACGCGGCTTAGTACAATATTGTCCAGTAGGGGCGCAAAAATTTAATTCTCCTTGGGGGAGGGGGGAATATTATAGTTTTGCTTTCATACAATGACTTTAAATTACATAGTATTATATTACGAAAGTAAAGAACATGTAAAATTATTGTATGTAGACAGATTGTTTAAGGTTTACCCCCGCATCAAGAATTAAAAAAGGGTGGTGGAAATATACCCTTGCTCCCTGTGTTATTGCACCCGTGTTGTCCAGAATTGGTATTTTAATATTAATTTTAGTTATATACATAGCGCTTATTAGTGAGAACACAATACAAAACCGCAACATCAACAAATCACCAGATGGGTAAATATCAATAATCACTACTCATCGTGTACCGACCAAACTATTGATTTTTGACATATAGTTTATTGATGAAAAATGTTTCTAGTGACGTTCTAAGTAGTCCTACGTAAAAAACATTTTGTTAGGTTAGTTTGTTAGTTTAGGTTAGTTTAAGTTAGATTATGTTGGTTTAAGTTAGATTACGTTAGTTTAAGATAGATTAGGTTAGTTTAAGTTAGGCTAAGTTAGGTTAGTTTAGGATAGGTTAAGTTAGGTTAGGTAAACTTAATCTGACCTTAACTAACTGCCTTGGTGAGAGGCGAATGGTGGAAAAGTAGTTTCAAAACATTTCGTCATTTAGACAAATCATTTCGGAGCATTTAAAAATGGCTAGAAAACAGCTTTTTCAACCAGTTAAATCTGAAAAATTATTCACAGGATTCGTGTGAAACTACTCTAAGAACATGAGTTCACTTCCCTTAATACGTTTCACCAATAAAAAGATGGGGTCACCACTGAAAGTGTCAGTCAAACTAGTGATCTACGATACCACTGCACGCGGTTTCAGTGTCTTGCGGTAGAGGCGATACCGCACCAGACAACCCGGGCAACATCGCCCTTGGCGCCGTGACTCACTCACACAAACACATGACCAGTAGTAGGCCTCCTAAGTTGGCTATCTTCCCAGGCCGTACGCGGTGTGCAGATCTTCATCCGACACAAGTTTATTCGTAAACTACTCGATTGATATCTGCTGAGAAGTACGAAATAGTCAAAGAACGTTATACGCGTGTGTGTACCCTTTTCAGTTCCTCAACTAATCTGTAAAGCCTATTTTCTTGCAGCATAAAGCAGCGAAAATGGGTATTTTTGCGTACATTTTCGGCATTGTTCAGAACATTAATAACGTATATGCGGGTACAACACGTTTTAAGGCCATGATCTTTCATTTATTTCAAACAATTATAACTTAAATATTTTAAACCAAATGCTTTGAAAGAATTTGAGACTGTGTACAATAATACGATACACAATTATGCCAGAGCTTTTTTTTTTTTTTATAATAATGTACCGTTTGCTAGCAAAAAATCATTTTGGTTCATTTTGGCTTATTTTGACAACAAAATATGTGCTATTTCAGTGGGAAAAATCTAAAAATCTGTTTGGTGTATTGCAACAGAAAAAATTCAGGTACAAAGTGTTAAAACTGCCAGAATGAATTTTTAATATATGTGCATTAATTTTCATTTTAAAAAATATTTTCGAAACCACTGCAAAACTAAAGAGAGAGGCCTTAATCTCAAACATAATCTCATAAAATGGTAGTCACTACTGAACATCTCGTAGAGGCAAGTTGTCAGCGAGAAAACTGCACGCCAGTTCATGACGTGCTCCTAAAGGCTAGGGAGAGTTGTGATGTGCGTGATGTCTCGTCCTTACTGCCTCCGCAGTTAAGGATTCAAAATCGTGCAACATACGTCCTCAGACCGCCATTTTAAGATTATCTCAGTGAAATCGTTGCAGATTTTTAAATAATAAAATGTCAGTATCGCAGCTATAAAAAAAAAACAGTCCTAGCGGTGACTAAAATACCGCGCACCAGATTATCACCTCTGGGCGTAAGTACGAAATTATGTGCGCACGTGAGTTTTGGCCTTATCGCTTTTTTATTATATGCGTTCAACGCACAGCTCAGTTTCAGGTAGGCGACCCTGTTAAGGCCACGCCCCAATGTTTCAAATTTGTTTCGTGACAATCATTTTTGTAAGCCTAAACGAGAGCAGATATAAATCTGTTAGGCATATTGATATTAAATGGTTTTCACCATGACGGCAAATTTTTTCAAGGCAGTAAATAAATATGTAACTAGAGATTTTTTTTTTTAAACTAACTCATCAGTCAAAAGCATATAACTTATATAGAAAAAAATAGCAATGATTGGAAAGGTTATTTTTTAACCAAACAGCCCAACATATTTATGATATCTGCTTTTGTTTAGGCTTGAAAAAAAAAATTTACAAAACAGTGAATACAAGGGAGCATGCATGGCTTTAACAGCGTTTTTCCTAACACTGTGCGACCAATCTAGGCGGCACCATATACGTAAGTACTCACTCGATGCTTTTTTATCCACTATAGATAGAGGTGATGGTATATCGCGAAAGTGTTTTGTGTCAACATACCTTTGGAAAAAATGTAGCTTCTTGCAACATGTATAATTGGGAGGCATAAAATATTCCAATAGTTAGGGACCCTGTTCTTTCGCAAAAAGAATTTTGACCCAGTTTGTTTCAGTGCCTGACGTGCACATCTTCAATTCCGCATCATGGTTATTGGCAGGCTGTCTATGTCTACCATTTGACTGAGCCGATTACAAAAACTTTCCTGCAACACCACACGTCTGTGATTTTCCGATAGAATCCCAAGGCTCGCGACAGTTAAGGGCGTTCAAGTGGGGAAAAATTCATAATTTTATATTTGTATAAAATAGTGTTAGTTTTGTAGACATTACTTCAGAGAACATTAACATCTAACGGAAAAAAATTAGCTCATCTAGTTTTCCCGTAATGTCACTTCAAAGTCAAAATTTGCATATTTTTACTTCATACAAAACTTGAAAACCAGTAAATATAA
>PNEQ01085488.1:23228-48975 GCA_003012365.1 Medauroidea extradentata | reverse complement strand
ACGATTTTGTCGCGAAAAGATTTTTGCCTCACTTTGTTTCAGTGACTCACGTGCACATCGGCAGTTCTGTTCCAAGGTTACTGGCAGCATGTCTTTGTACAGACACGTTTCTCATTTGACTGCACCAATCAGAATAAGATTATTGTGAGTATGTACGTCTATAATTTGCCAAGACAAGTGAGGGTAAAATCATCCAACCGCAGACGATGTAGCAGAGCTGCAGGTGTGCACATGACGCATCGAAACCAAATGTTGCAAAAATCTTTTTGCCATAAAATCGTGGCTCTAACCATTAGTCATATGTTGGGTTTCCTTGGCTACTCAATAGACTATCATTTTCTGTAACACAACAGCCATCCGGAGAGTGTGGGTAGAAATGCATTAGACAAAAATGTCTTCTACTCTACATTTCAGCACAGCGGATATAGCTATAATTAGTAAATGAGTGTTTTTGATGACTGTGAGTTGTTTGGCTGAACTTATTGGCGTAATTTAAAGGAGTTAAAAGAATCTCTTGCCATGTAGGCAGTCGTGGCTTATCTCTCACGAGACAATGAGCAATTCACTAAGAGCCTGGTATTGCTTGTCCTCGTACAGAGTTAAACCCCGCGGCGTAACGGGCCTTAGTAAAGTGGCTCAAGGACACTTCGCCGAGTGTCAAGGACACAACTCTCTCAGTCTTTCTTGTACAGCCGAGCTTGCAGTAGGGTTGCCAACATTTTCACAATTGCCATATGGGACATTTCCCTTAAATCGACTCATAACATTTGTCCTCTAGTGAAATGATCGAAGAAAGCAATCATTGATACAAATCCACTTAAATACTACTTGAAATGAAAAAAAAATTGTATCTCAGATAATTCTCATAGTTTGTTGCTATACAGGTATGACTGCAAAATGTTTTGGATGTATGTAGAAAAGTCACATTTGACCATTTCTTGGCTTTCAGTAGTAGTATTCAACATTATGACATTGTTTATTTAACCTTTGACACTGCTGATTCATTTATTTATAGTAATTATGAAATACCGGAAATATCGCGTCCCGTCTAAGGGTACGGGATAATTAATTAAGCATTAGTCTACGGGAAATCCAGTACTAAACGGGACAGTTGGCAACCCTAGCTTTTGGGGTTGCCAAACCTTTTCAAGAGGAAATCATTTCCATTTTAGAGCACTCTCCTGGTGAAATTAAAATTACCGGCGTGTTTAAAATTAATACGAATTGATGCAATGAGTGATGCAAGGATTATCTCCTAAACATGCCTGTGCAATCAACAAGCCTGGGAGGCGCGTTGTCATACTGAAACCTCTTGCACACGCCTTTGGAAACATGAAACATTCGTGTTGTTGTTTGGTGATACGTTCATACTCGAGTAAAAGCTAGGGGCCGTGGTGGTCGAGGGTCAGACCTCTCGCCTCCCACCAAGGCGATCCGGGTTCGATCCCCAGCGGGGTCGGTTCCCGGATTTCCACATGTGGGAATCGTGTCGGACGATGCCGTTGATCGGCGAATTTTCTCGGGGATCTCCCGTTTCCCCCACCCTTTCATTCCGGCACCACTCCATACACACCTCATGTCACCCCTCACCAGCGTCAAAATCACTCACTCGCTCCCTCGAGTAAAGGCTGCGATTGCATTGCTCACCGGTAGGAAGTTCGCGCCTTGTTCTGGGCACAAGTTAGATTTCAAACAATTGTAAGCTCATGTCATTTTCACAATTGGCCCTTGGCTTATTTGACGGTTCCTGAAGGACTCTGAGCCAATAATAAATAAGGGAACTAAATTCAGACCCAGTAATGTGGCATCATTGCCTCTGCGAGCCAGCGGTGCAGCCAGAATTTATGTAAGGGGAGGGGGTTTAGCCTGAGAATAATATAAGGAACACCCTCCACCCCCTCTACAGGGGTGAGGGGGGTGGGTGTCCGGGGGTCCTTCACCGGGAAAATTTATAGTTCAAGGTGCTATATAGTGCTGTTTTAACAGTTTTCGGAACGAAGCATTGAATATTATACTAAAATAATTCTTTCATTTTTTTTAATACGTTTCTCCATAACTAGTAAAGAGGGGCAGGAGGTCCCCACGCCCTCTAAGCTGTGCCCCTGCGGTGAGCATCCAATGATCAGGTTCTGTCTGCTTGAGTACGGATAGATTCTTGGAGGCTAGTTGTATTTCAGTGGACACGAGGTGAGTTTGAAGCAGCGGTGGAATGAAAGAGTGGAGGAAACGGGAGAGCCCTGAGAAAACCCGCCGATTAGCGGCCTCGTTCAGCGCGATTCCCACGTCGAAAATCCTGGGACGGACTCCACCGGGAATCGAACCCGGGTCGTCTTGGTGGGAGGCGAGTGCTCTAGCCCCTCGATCACCGCGGACCTTGGAAGCATCTGGAACGATTCCGCCGGGAATAGAGCGCTGTTCACCTTCTTGGGAGGCGAGCGTCCAGTCCGCCGCTACTATCCACGGCAACCAGGGACAGGTAATAGCGGATACACTAGACGCTTACGAAAACCTTACTTGATCTACTCGATAGCGTAGACATTACTATAAAACTGTTCAAAAACCTTGTACGTGTAGTCAACCTGCGTTCGAAATCTGTAAATATTCAACTCGGTATTTTTCCCCGAACTACCCAGAGGGCCGATTAAATATAGCCACCTGATATTTGCACCGACGCAGCGCAACGCAAGTGCAGAGCAAGTTAAACGGGTCCTCTATGGCATCACTAGAGACGGGAAATATTCGCGTGTTCACTGAGGTGTAGGCTAGCTTGCAAGAATATGTGTGTATTCAAGCAGACATTATCTGCCCACTGGATGCTCGATGACGCAGTGATATGGGCCTGTATTTAGTTACTTCTGTACTATTGGCTAAGCGACTTACAGCAAGTGTCAAACAAGTCACGGGCCAATCGCGAAAGTGGCTCGAACTTACAGTTGCTGGAATTATAGCTCGGGGCCAAAATAATACGCGAATTTTTCATGTCGCTAGGCATTACATGAGTAAATAATTCCAAGGCAGCGCAAGCAGACGCAAAGCAGGTGCAAATTTTGCGTTGCACCCATAAAAAGCGATATTTAATTGGCCCGCAGATCTACCTGCTCGGTATATAGTCGTCAGCAGACGAAACACACTAGAGAACCCGTGGAAAGTAAACAAACATAGTATCCCGCGCGTGTGGATAACTGTAGCATGTTTGTACAGCAAACTTTGCTAGAAGCAATTGACGAGTTGGCTGCAATAAACGCCTCTGTGAGAAAATTGCGTTATAACTTATAAGATAATGGCAGGTTTAATGTTTTGGAGAGATTTGTTTCTGTCTTATTTTACCTCTCGTGTGTTTTTCTCTTAATACAAATACACAGTAGCAACTTTCATTACACAAATTAGTAACATTTACTTTAATCACAGTTAAAGACGAAACAGCAATTATTTATAGCATAGTGGTATTAGCACACATCAAGACGAAAACTCGTAACTTGGTGAATAATTAAGATATCGGTTCAAAATCTGTTGTGTGTCTTTTGTGGATACAATGGAACACTATAAAATATTTTATGAAAGAAAGGCCTTAGCTTACTCAAGTCTTTATTCCAGCCAACGCCTCAAATGTCATACGCTTATGTTATACCGGTACAAAAGGATATTCTGAACTGTCCGGACTCGGTCTAGGGCGATTGAAATATACCGCTTGTCATGAAGATAACGCCTGAGTAAACCTGATCACGTAATCAATACTACCGAGTAGATTATACGTACTACGTTTTCGTAAGTGCATTTTGACGCTGGCTAGTTACGAGGTCAGTATGGCTGCTGAGCTGGAACAATGTCTCCTCGCCTGGACGAGCAAGGCTGGTGCGCTAGTCATCTGTTCTGTCCAGCGACTCGTTTACAAACATGGCGGCCGAGCTTTGTCGAGTTCAGCAACTTTTACTGATGCCTCCGCTGCTTTTTTTTTCTCTCGCCAAAGTGTATCTATTTTGTGCGTATTTCGCCACAGCGGATCCTCATTTGTCGTCTTAAGATATCAGTTGGCATACCGGTCCTTTCATACAGTAAGTAGATGTAGGTTTATGCCGTTAGAATGTTTTAGGCCTACCGCTCGGTAGTGGAAAAAATATATATACAAAAATAAAACTCTACAAGTCTCGACGATTTTGAACCTTGAAATTGAAGACCTCGTCATAGTTTGTAATATACTGCGAAAAAAATTAATAAAAGTTTCTCTAGCTTACGATTCATTTTGATTTGCATTCGAACATATTCCAAGCACGGAGGACATTAACAAAGTCTTCGAATGTTAACTTCTAGAGTAAATTTTTTATTAATTGCTTCTGAA
The DNA here is from genome assembly GCA_003012365.1 of Medauroidea extradentata. NCBI lineage: Eukaryota > Metazoa > Arthropoda > Insecta > Phasmatodea > Phasmatidae > Medauroidea > Medauroidea extradentata. Next base: position 44,639 of record PNEQ01085488.1, on the reverse strand, counting down.
AGTTTACCACTCTGACATATTCCATTTTTCCACCAAGCTATTCAATTGTTAACAGAATAAAACCATTTATCACGAGAACACGTCTCATTTATTTGACAAGTGTAAAGTCTTCAATTTAAATCTACGAAGTGAATATTGATGCAAATAGCCAAGGGGTGCTGCCTATACCTGCTGTTTTACGTGTTGGATGTACAGGATGTTTCATAAAAATGGTAACGGAAACTAAAACTGACATATCTTCTAATAGTCAATGTGTATAAACGTAATTCCGGGTTTTGTTGCAGAGTTAAGTGAGTGACTTTGCACATGACTCAATACAGCATTCAGGATCAAGCAAGGTGTGCTATTGTTTATATACTCTATGATTAGAGATGATGGTATATCGCGAAAATGTTTTGTGCCAACATAGCCTTGAAAACACTGACACAACGTAGCTGTCTATAGACCAATAACGTGCATCAAATATTAAAATAGCGGTATTCTTATTGGCTTAGTCAAATAGGGCAGTAGCTTCACGTACAAGGAAAAGCCAGTAATCTTTTGATAAGCTGAACGCACGATGAAGCCTAGCAAATAGTAAAGTTTTCCCGCGATAAACCATCATCTCTATCTATGATATATAGCCCTATGGTATATGGACGTGTCAACATTTCAGTTATCATTTTCCATCCTGTACATACGTAGGGATTTATGATTTCGGCGAAAACATTTCTGCAGCTACCTGTTGCGGTACCTCGCGTGCACGACTGTCGTTTAGCTTCACTGTAATTGGCAGCGTGTCTTTGTGGAAAGACGTTACTGATTTGACTGCACCAATCAGAATGCGATTACTGGTATACAACACGTCTGTGGTCTACAGAAAAACGTTATGACTAGGGTCATGAACATTCCCCGAAAATAATTTTGGCCCACTTTGTTTCAGTGCCTTACGTCCACAACTGTAATTCTGCTTCATGATTATTGGCAGCGTGTCTTTGTGAAGTTTCGTCACTCGTTTGTCTGTGCCAATCACAATAAGGTTACTACAACAGCACACGTCTGTGGTTTGTGGGTAGAACTCCAATATACGCGAGAGATAAAATATACAATCACTGGCTATGAAGTAAAACTGCAGATGTGAACGTAATGCACTGAAACAAACTGGGGCAAAATTATTCTCGCGCAAAGTTTATGATGGCGCTAGTTATGACACATAACAGTAAAAAACCTCCAACAACCAACCATGAAGCAAATGTGCAGATGTGCACATGAGGGAATGAAATAAACTGATGCAGAAATATTTCCGCCGAAGATAGGAGTCCCTATATATATATATATATATATATATATATATATATATATATATATATATATATATATATATATATATATATATATAATTATCAGCTATAAGTAGGGACTGGAAAATTTCACGAATTCAATTACCTTTAGGCTAGAATCCATTATACTATGCACACTCATGACCCGTCTATTCGTTCAGTGTCTGCTGTTCCACTGAGTAGCAGCTAGTTGACTAATAGTCGGGGCACAGACTAGATAGTAATACAGACGTGAAATGACGTGGTGGCTTATTTGATATGGGCGAACTACGCCGCTTATTGGCTGCCCGAGTTTGTTAATACAAGCCTCGTGTCTGTTTGGTTTCTACATGTTACGGCAGGTTTCCTATTGGCCTGGCTGTTGGCTAGCAGGGCAGCTACCTTACGCTGATTGGCAGTAAGCGTACCCGCCATGTTGCTGGCCAGGGAAGCCATTTTACTGACGTGTGTGACTGAGTTCACTGTCCTACCTGCTATTTCACTTCTGTATTTCTAAATATTCTGTGGTCGGGGCTTGAGTATGCAATACTCTAAACAGATTTTTTTTTTTATTTTAGCCCCTGAAAGACCACATATTTTGTTGTCAAAATAAACCAAAATGAAACAAAATAATTTTTTGCTAGGCAACGGTACATTATTTAAAAAAACGCTCTGGCGAAATTGTGTATCGTATGACTGTACACAGATTCAAATAGTTTCGAAGCGTTTGGTTTAAAAGTATTTGAGTTATTTGCAGTTGTTTTGAAATAAATGAAATATCAGTATTCGCCTGGAGATATTTCGGGAAACTATGAAAAACTGAAATCAGGATGGTTCGAACCGGGGCCCTTCGGAATGTAGTAACTGGCAGTTGAGACACATTCCATTTTTTCCCCTTTTCGCGGATTTAGAAAAATAATAACTATAGTTCTAATACTTGCAAACCACGATACCTTCGAAGCTGACACTTAGCTCGTTTGTATGAAAATCAGCTATGTATGCTGTAAAAAAATTCTAGCTGGGTGCACGACAGTTTTCCCCGAATGATAGGCGGACGGTTGAAGGTCGAGAATCCCGTGGTGTTGTACGATAAGTGCACAAAGTTAGCTTCTCGAAAATTCCAGCGTGATAACGTATTAACGTCACTGCTACGATTCGCATGTCAACTATCTTTGATAAAACCTTTTTCCTCTAGTCTTTGACTGACAATATGAAATTCAACTGATACATTTGCGCTCAAGGCCCTGACTGTCGATATGAATTAGTTTGTTACGTATTCTGAATAATCACTCTTATTACATTTTATAAATAAGCAGTGTAAATTAAATAAGGGGTTTTTTTTTTTTCGTTCGCTGCAATGAAACGTATGAAGTTTTTACGCTGGACTCGAAAATACCGGTATAGTGAAACGTAAGTCTGTTGTAAACACATGCGTGTATTTCTATACGCGTATTTATACGTTGTATGTTATCAAACTTTTTTTAACAATTATCTGCCAAGGAATAATTGAAACGCCCAAAATTTGTTAAAATGTGGAGGTACATAAATCTTTAGGAGAATCTTGAATAAATACACAGTTTTCTTACAGTTTGACGACGGTCTCAGCTTGCCCACTGTGATCGCCAATGTCAGTCGATTTATACAGAAAATTACATAAGTGCGTTCCATGTAACTGCCAACCTTGTAGAGAACTACTTAAGATAATATGAGGAATACGCTCGCCTGTGAATTGAAGACATGTGAAAAGCCGTTGACTCATGACATCAGAATAGTTCCTCGACGTCACAACTCTATGATATTCCTAGGTGCTAACAGACCTTTTTCACACGTTCTGTGAGTCATGGAGGTAGGCATATACAGGAGATGGTATGTTATGACCACAGTCGTAGAGGAACAGGTCTGGAAACTCGTCTGGAAACTTGACCACCTTGTTGTTTGGCTGTAGTTCACCAAGTTACCGAGAATATTGTGTTTTATTGGCGCTTCAGTTAGGGCAGTCGGACTCAAACTCCGCCCACTTCCTTTCCACTAAGATAAACAACTTATCAAAACGTATTTTTTATCAATTTATGAAATACTTCCTTCGCTCACAAATTTAAGGAAAGGTTATTTACTTCATAAATTTAACAATGGAAAAAAGTGGGCGGAGTTAAGAGTCCGACCACCCGGATTACAGCGCCAAAAAGTACGACATTCGCGGTAACTTGACGAACTACAGCCAAACAACAAGGGGGTCAAGCAAAATATATTGTTGGATAGGCGAGTGTCCAGACCTGTTCTTCTACGACCGTGGTTAAGACTTTCTTAAGTCGACTGTTTAGGCCGGTTTTACGTAAAAAGTGCATTAGTTTAAAAAAAACTTACAATGTGGTATTGATTCTCTGATCGATGGTATTGACACTGTCGATAGAAATCGGTTACGTGTGTTCCTTTTAGCAGTAAATAGAGATCAGACAAGGGGAAAAAATCTGCGGTGTTACTTTTGACAGATGAAAACTGCCATGTTTCATATTTGCATATGCGAATTATGTGGTTAAACAATACAATTGCCTATGCAGATAATCGAGGGACTAATCTTCCAAGATAACAAATGTGAAAAATTCGTGTGATTTAGAAGGGTATTGTACAATTGACATATGATCAAACACATACATTGAAAGGCGTTTACGAGAACTTTAAAAATAATTAATGCGGTGGGAATGGTTTCGTTTAGATAAATATAAAATTCGGTCACATACATTAAGTTATTTATATGCACCTGTGTACGTCACTGACATTATACAGCTGTTTGGTAATGACAATAAAACAAATATGTGCTCACAAAATATTAATTAAATGGCAGAAACTGGCATTAATGTATTTAGCATTGTTAACATAACTGTTTCAACGCTCAAACAGTAGGCAATCGACGATGTCGTTGATGTAATTTCTCGCAGAATTCTGTTTCAAAATGCAATCATGAAGTTAAGTTCACATTTTTTGCAAAATTTTACTCTCAAATTAACGTAACTAAAGATAAACACGTCATATTTGTAATTCCATAAATCATTTTAACTTTATTGCTCTTAAAAATTAATGTAAAATGCATTGGTTCTTATGGGGAAAACAATGTTCAAGAGCAACAGTGGCCAGGTGTATAATCCTTCGTACAACAATGGCTCAACTACAATGGCTTAAAGTGTTGGCCTGCGCAGTACACGGTACAGCTATACCCCTTTGCTGTGAGTGCTTTACTGCGTTTTCATCGGACGAATTTGTTGGACTATGAAACCAACTTCTGAATCATCTTATACCCAGTGACAATGTGCGTGGTCCTTTTGTAACGTCCATTCATTGTGGTGTTCATGAAGTACATGAAGGAATACAATAAGTCGCCCAGCAATGCAGTAAATTGTGTGGATCCAACCCACGCCACATGAACACTACCCAGACATTGAAGAATCACAGCTAACTCGCAGCAAGGTGCATCACTGATAGCTAAGATCCGTGGTTGCTTGAAGTTTACGTCATGTACAACCGAATACCTGCTGGAAGCAACTGAAATTACTTCTCTACGAACTAAGACAAATATTGTCAGTCTTCACACGATCTCAGGTCAGGCGACTCACATAGAATAAACTTGTTGCAATCATATAATAAACGTTCCTAAATAGGTCAGTATGATAAGTTAAGAAGCTCGCATGAAGTTTACTAATTGTCACTACAACTTGCGCACAACGTCAAGACAGCAATGCAAGCTTGAAATAAGCTTGGCATGACACCTCTTCAAGCTTACACCAAGCTGACTTCGAACGCTTGCATACTAAACTCAAATGATGATCTATAAATATATAATTTTATGCTTATTCAATTTGTAATATTTGTCAACTTACTTCAATATTCAAATCTGTGAACCTTGGGTTAATTACCAGACATGTTAATCACGAGACCGTGATCAACACCAGACATGCGGTATGCTATTCGTTCGTTAGAGAGTGAACGTTGTTGCCTACATGCCGAACTTTCCGAATTTTCAAACCGTGTTGTTAAAGTACACTGATGTATAACATGTTAACTACCATACGTAATGTACTTGGTCATTTACAAACATACACTTAAATCAAGTTATAGTAAGTTCAAACAAGCTTAATGAACAGACACAGCAAGTTTTATGAACAAGATTGATCAGTCAAATTTAAATAAAAAACTAGTTTGCTGCAACCTTGCATTAGGCTTCTAACAGGTCACATGAGTAAGCTTGATATGCAAATCAAATTTACGTGGAATGCAAACTTCTGCATGTCCCATGATCAAGCTCGCAATGCAAGTAAAATTCCGCAAACTTTGATTTAATCTTGCAGTAAGTCTCGTGCGACCTCTTTCTGTGCAACTCACAACTCAAGGGAAATGCAAGATTACTACATGATTGCATGATATCAATAGGGACCTCTGTTTTTCGCGAAAAGAATTTTGCCTCACCTTGTTTCGGTTCTTACGTGCACATCTGTAGTTCTGCTTCGTGGTCAGATATTGGATATTGTAACTGTCACGAGTCTTGGTATTCTACCGGCAAATACAGACTGCTGTGTTGCAGGAACGTTATTGTAATTGGCTCAGTCTAATGAGGTACGGCTCTTCACATAGACACGCTGCCAATAACCATGAAGCACAATTGTAGATTTGCACGTAAGGCACTGAATCAAACTGCGGCAAAATTATTTTCACGTAAAACGGTGGTTGATCAGACTTGTGTTGAATGACAAAGTACAAAAAGGAACAAAAATACTTATATAAAACACACAAATAATTCCCGGATCGTTGCATTTTTTCGTTGATTTTAATTTGTGCTGTGTTGTCTGTTATCCACTGTTTGCTGTTTTTGTCTATTTCCATCTTTTTTCATACCGGGAATATGATTCTATATTTGTATCTGTCTTTTGTGTCTGGGTGTTGTGTTGATATTCGACTGAATTCTATGTCTAAAGAAACTGACAGAATTCCTCTGGAATTGCTTTATTGTTTTTCTATTATTTTATGTGTTTTATACCTGTTGTTCTTTTTTTGTACTTTGTCATTCAACACAAGTTTAATCAGCAAAACTTGAGCAATGGCGTATGTCCACAAACCAATAAATTCTAATGGACTTCTAAACTTCTGCATTGCCTTGGAGAAATTGATTTACCATCGCTAGGGCCGGGAAATTCGCGGATTCAATGACCTGCGTGTTAGAATGCACTATCCTATACATACTCAAGCCCCGTTATTTTTTTTCCAATAATTGCTACTCAGTGGAACATCAGACAATTAATGACTAGACGGGGTTTGAATATGCCTGGTACAATGGATTCTAGCATGTAGGACATTGAATCAGCTACATTTTCCGGCCCCTAACTATCACATGTTACTGAATCTCATTTCCCTAACGAAATATATGACCACGGAAGCTGGTTAATAGGATTACATTCATGTCATCTTTGTACACGTCTTCTCAAATGTGTCAAGAAAATTGTGCATGGAGAAACGATTGGTCAAACAGTGTATTCAGAGAGCTACTGCCTCGATATTGATAATCCACAGCAAGTGAGATATTGTAAATGAGAGAATCAGCTTTTATACTGAATGCATCAGCAATATACACAACCACCTTGAATCTCAGTACGGACTGCATAGTCTTCTAGTAAATATTCAACTGGGTGGATTTGTTTACATCTAAAATAGTTTCAGTGCGAGTTGCTGAAAGGGCAGAATACATACGAGATACGGAACAGTATTTCTGCAATTTCTGTGAATTTAGTTGTAATGATATTGGTTATTTAATGTATACTATCTACAAGCTGAGACCTGCGAATTTCACCTTATTTTCTGGTTGTGGACTAGACTGCAAGTTGTTGTTAGTCACCTCGACGTCTTACATTATTATACAATAATGTGGCTTGCGGCGGGAAAGCTTTTGGTCAGTAATTAATGTTTCCGTGTAACCATAGAGTGACTTGTCATTTGTAAAGCAGTCAAATTCATCAACGACATCACATTATGGCCCGGACAAAGACAGTACAGATGATATTCAAGGCTGTACAGGTTAAGTATGTCTAATCTGTTCCCAAATAATGACAAGAATTTTGTATCTCTCTATATGGAAAGTTGTGTGGATAATGTTTATTTAATGAAATAGGGGTTTTTATGGTAATTCATTCTTCTCTCTCATTTTTTATTCACACTTAATATTTATAAAATTATCTGTCGTTAAACAAAGTGTTCACCACTTATTGTCTAATACACACACATACTTTGGCTTGTTTAACAGACGGGCCAGATGACAGCAGCTGGAACATGCACAGGAGGGGCTAGTTAGCTTGGTGTTGTGTGTGTAGGTAGCAGAGCAATGACAATGTGTTGATGTTGCAGGTTCTTGCGGAAGAGGCGAGCCGTCCTGCTGTTGTCTTTGGGTGTGCTCGCGGTATGCATAGTAGCGCTGGTCGTGGGACTGTACTATGGCTTGAACCCCGCGAGGTCTGTGACTCCTGTGAGGCCAGGTGACCCCATTGAACCCCTGCCACCCTCCGCCACGCCTCTTGGTGTCTACAGCCGCGCCGCCGTCACCACCAATGGCCGTCCTTGTGCTGACATTGGCAGGTATGCTGCACACTCTGATATCTTCAATACTGTTGTCTACCTCTCGTACTTTTCCTCCTGCTTCCTAGCCACGTGTTTAAATGCAGTCTACAAACATGTTGAGGTTCTATTATTGTGTGTTGGATTACTTCACATCTTTACTGGATGATAAAACGTTTCCCTAATTCTTATTATTCTTTATTTAGAAGTCTCATTCCATATGTGCAAATTTTAAACATGCCGTCAAGCGGGCTGACATTGTGCCACTCAAAATATTTTATTTTTAGATAATTTGAGTAAAAAATAAGCATCTCTAATTGAGTGCTATTATAAACTGTACAACATTTAACTTTATCTTATAAAGAACCCGAAAATAAACATCATAAGTGACACAAAGTCCCCCGCAGTCGGCACAAAGTATCCCTCGCTTGAAAGTACGCTAATGGTGGTCAAAGCACAACATGGACCTGCGCCCTACTTTAGCAATGCGTATGTGGGTGGTTTTAGGATGTGAACATTTTTTAGGGATGATGGTTTATCGCGATACGTTTTCGTACCACACACCCTTGAAAACGCTACAATTTGTCGCAACATATACGATTGTATGATAAACGTCTGACACAACAGACCAATAACAGGCATCAAATATTATAATAGCAGGATTATTATTGTTTCAACAAAATAGAGTAACTACTCCACGTACAAGCGAAAGCCAGCAATCTTGTGATATTCTGAAAGTACGTTGAAACCTAGCAAACAATCAAGTTTTCTCGCGATAAATCATCATCTCTTGTGCTTTTGTTTGTCTCATTTTGTTCTCACATCCATCTGACATAAAATTTGACTAAAATATATAAATGTTAATACTAACGAGGGCAGTGATGTACTGTGCTTGAGAAGTGTCATTACGAGGTGCGGGTGGTGTGAAGACCTCTACATGTGGTGCAGTACAAGAGTGTGTTATCGTGCAGGGACATCCTGATGCGGAACGGGTCTGCGATGGAGGCAGCAGTGGCAGCGTTGTTCTGCGAGGGAGTGGCATGTCCACAGAGTATGGGGCTAGGTGGAGGCTTCCTCATGACCATCTACAAGAAGAGCACAGGTCAGGCATATTCTCTGGATGCCCGTGAGGTCGCCCCGGCCAACGCTACAGAGGACATGTACCATGGAGACTCCACACTCGCCCAAATTGGTGTGTATATACTGTCTCTTCTCAGCTGCAGCTACTAATCTAACACCTTGTCAGTTCTCTTGTTTTATTCCATATCTAACAAATCCTCCATTCTTTCCCATCTTCCTGGCGCCACTGTGATTTAAGGGGAGGGTTGACTAAAAATTGTAAGTGTTAAAAATGTTTTTATTTGTACGAGATATGGTTTGTTTTGTAGGCACATATAGTGACTATTTTTTACGGCAACGAAATGTTTTTTCTTTCAAAATTGTTATATTTTACCATAATAAAGTTGAATTTCCAAAAAAGAATTATGTATTATAGGAAAACCAACTTACTTGCCGAAATAAAAAAATTCACACTGAAGAACAGTACCATAACCAGGAAGAGTTGAGGTGTGCACGTAAGGCAGGGAAACAAAGTAGTACAATCACGGGAAAATCAGAGGCCCATAGTTATGAAGTGTGACTTGTCAACAGGAGGTCTGTCAGTGGCGGTCCCTGGAGAGTTGAGAGGTTACCAGGCGTTGTTCGAGCACAAGGACTTCCACAGCGGCAATGTGCAGTGGTCGGAGCTGGTTGAGCCGACCATCAAGTTGTGTGAGGACGGTATAGAGGTGTCTCCCTACCTCGCCAATATACTCAGCTCCAGGGAGGATGCCATCAAGAACAGTCCTACACTCAGGTGAGGACCCACGTCCACCACCACATGTCCACTAGTCCACAACTACCTCTTCAGGCCTATTCACAGTTGCGGTGCCCGAAGTTGTGTCCTAGGACAGGAATGCGCTGATTGGCGCGCGTGACTATGTGACGTCACATCAGTGTCCGAAGTTACAGTGTCATAGGACAAGCTTCGTCCTAAGACAAATATTCAACAATCTTAACTTTTGTGTCCTAAGACAGAAGAAAATTTCAACTATTTTCGCGGACATTCGTAACTAGGTATAAAATTGAAAACATTGGTATTAAACACGGAAAAAATAGAAGGTTTAAATCAATATGAACTTGACAAAATATTAATTAATCACAATTTTGGACCAGCTTCGGACATAATAAATGTGAACAGAGAGGGCGAATCTAACCACGAAGTTCAGACACGTCCACAGCCACTGCCACTGTCACATCCATGGAGACTGTCATATGTAAATAGGCCTTTATACTATACAGGATGTGTCAGTGCAACGGTTACAAACTTTCAGGAGAGATAGAGTACACCCAGACGATGGGAAATAACATAGCATTGTCTGGTCGGAAACACTTTCCTGGCGCTGTAGTGACGACACAAAACACAAGAAAGAAAGGACACGAACAAGAAGAGAAAACATGTTTATTATTCCTAATACAGCAAAACTGCTGAGAAGTCTTTGGCTGGTGATACGGCGTTACGTAAACCGAATCATCATATGAAGGTGCATACGCACATGTGGTTGTTGCTGCTACGCTCCCTGTGAAGCGACATTCCGCCTGCCGACACAGTGGTAGTAGGATGGAATGTTACACGAGAGCTGAGCTCGTTGATACACGCTTTTTGCTGTATTAAGAATAATAAACGTGTTTTCTCCTTTTGTTCGTGTCCGTTCTGTCTTGCGTTTTGTGTCGCCACTGCCGCGCCAGGGAAGCGTTTCCGAACAGACATTGCTATGTTATTTCCCATCGTCTGGGAAAACTCTTATCGCTCCTGATAGTATGTAACTACTGTACTGATACACTCTGTATAGTAACTATACACGTTTACATTAAGGGCATGATACATTATTTCTACTGCTTTTACGATTATTATTTTTTAAATCCTAAACGAAAGCAAGTATAAAAAAAAACCCGCTGGACACTTTTGTGTCTTTAAGACACGGTACGCAATGGTTTAAGATAACTATGCCATCAATGGTATTAGTGACATTTTCATTAATGAACTAATTAGCCAATTCTATATAATTTTTGTGTTGAATAAATTAGAATATACAGTAAAAACAATTTTCAACAAAACTGTCCAACCGGCTCCTTACCTAGGGTGAAAAGAGTGCTGAGGAAGTCTACACTTGCTGTTGTAGTGCTGCGGATGGATACCTTGCATACTGCTTACACACACACATACACACACACACACACACACACACACACACACACATATATATATATATATATATATATATATATATATATATATATATATATATATATATATATATATGGAGTGGCACCCTACAGGGAGACTCTTATACCCATAACGGGGAGGGATTGTTGAGGTATTGTTTGGGGTTCCTTAAATGTCAGTTGGTTACTATACAGACCTGTTGTGTTGTTCTGGTTCATTTATAGCTGTTTTGTATTAATGGCTATGTTGTATCACAGTATTTATTGTAGTTATTTGTGTAACACATAGTTGCCAGAGAAACTATTGGGATTGACGTTTGCACGGTTGTGGCATTTTTATGTTTCGTCAGTATTGAATTTGTCGTGGGTAAAGGATTAGTGCGAGCTTAGGTTCAAGTAGTCACGTCGAGATTTGTAATTTTGCAGAGACTCGAGGAAGACGTGCTAGATGGTTGCACGAAGGTGAGTTGAGAGGTAGCACCAGAGAAATTCCTCGTGGAACTGCTATTTCATAGTTCATTTCCGTGGCATGAGTCTATATTCGAAATAGAATTTTGAAATAAACATTGTTTGAAGTTATTTATCACAACGTGCCACATACGAGTCTTTGCAATTTCTTATTGGATAGCCAACCTAACGAATCACAATAATGTAATGTAAATTTGAATGGATGCAGGTTAAACTATGGAGAATTTGTTTCTGCGTTATCCAGAAGAAAGGTCCATGATATAATATACCCCTCTTCTATCTACAGCCTCAATATAAGGATCTGACCTGACTTAAGTTGTTGTCTGCCCATCAATTGCAAATTTTGAAAAACCATGTTTTGTTATAACTTTGCTAAATACAGTTTTCGTCACACGGTAATAGAAGGAACTGAAGGAAATTATTTAGTATGCCCTGCCATTATATGCCTTTATTCAGAAAACTCTAATCTTGATTGTCTAGGGAAAAAATTTTTGTTAGTTCAACTAGGTCCTCAGTTTCAGCTTGAGACGTTTAAGCAGTGACTTGAGTGAAGTTTCCATGCTCTTAAGGCCATGATCTTTCATTTATTTCTAACAACTGCAAATAACTCAAGTATTTTTATCCAAATGCTTTGAAAAAAACGATACACAATTTTGTCGGAGAGTTTTTTCTAATAATGTACCGTTTGCTAGCAGAAAATTATTTTGCTTAATTTTGGCTTATTTTGACAACAAACTATGTGATATTTCATGGGCAAAAATCAAAAAATCTGTTTGGTGTTTTGCAATAGAAAAATTCAGATACAAACGATGATATGTAAGTGTTAAAACTGTAAGCATTTTTGATATATGTATTTATTTGCGTTAAAAAATATATTTTCGAAACCAATGCGAAACTAAAGAGCTGGGCCTTAAGAAATAACGAGGGCAAATACACTCGGCATGTTTGGAAACTACATTACACATTAAACAGTTTTCTTTAAAATGTCGAATGACTAGGGAACATTTGTTCCATATTTCGTATCTTAACACGCCTATACATAGAGGGGTTTATTTCCAAATAAATTCTTACACTGGAATAAGAACTCGGTACGTTTGGAGGAGACGGCACGTGTAACGTATGATAAGACTGCTGTGAATTTCGCCGTTGTAATATTTGTTTATGGAACTAATGAACAGTAAGCGACGACTAGATATTTAATGTTATTTTACCAACAACAGTTTTACCCTAAGGCATCTTGTTATATTTTTATAACAGCGCTCTTTCTTATAATTTTTTTTTTAATATTTGGATTTATTTAGTCATGTAAATGAGGCATGGCTTTTTTATTGCATACAATTATAGCTGATAAAATTATAGTTGGACTTTGGTGTTTTTTTACATTCTCAAGTATTATATTTACACAACGACGTGTTCCTAACTTAGCCTACACAATTTAGCCGGAACATTGTGTATCTACAGATGTTATCAGTTTAGTCCTTGCATGAAGTTCTCTGAACGCTGACTAGTCATTCCAGCGGGTTTGCAGTCAGGCATCAATTTTCACACTTGAGATGAATGTTTTATTAGCTACTCCCTACTAAGTTATGATTGTAAAGTGCGTCAGGCTGAAGTGTTAATGACCGCTTTAAGTGGTCCGTCTTCCCGGAACTTGAACTGCGTTGCAAAGTGTTAACTAAGAGGTTGTGACGAAACTGCAAACACGTTTCCAGACTATTTACTCACGGGAAATAAACCATTTCAGACGAGGCTGGAATGCCTCTTTGAAAACAAGTCTCTGCCTCCAACTATACTTCCAAGACGTACGGGCAAGCGAGATTACGAAAGAAACCTGCTACAATATTTCCTGCCAACTTCCCACCATCTTAGATTTTATATTGTCTTAATTATTTCGTAATCAGGTTTAATATATCGTGTACAATGTGGGTAGATAGAGGTTCGATAATTTGTTTGTGTATTAGTTTCAAATAAATCTTGTCTTACCTTGAATAGAAATAAATTAATAAAAATTCAGTATGATTAGTGACATCAGCTCTTAATAGCGCTTTGAGCTCTCCAAAAGCCAATTACATTCCTCGATTCGGTTTTCTGTTCTAGATACCCGACAATCAGGAAAGCCCTTACCGTTACGCCACCTTCTTAAAAACTACGCAGTTATTGGGATAAATATTTTCGTAACTATTGATATCAAGAGCGCACATCTAAATCCCTATATATGTGTGTTGTTCCTAGAGGCAGATTTATTTCTGGAACTAAATGTTAACTTAGATTTGTCTTGAAAGAAAAAAAAGTGCAAATATTATTTTCTTTGTTGCTGTTAACAAAATGTGCGTTGCTATTTTCATAAAAATATAATTTTAGAAAACTACATGGTTATTTTAAGAGGTGCGTTACAAAGTTGCACTGTTAATTACTGTTATTTTTTATTTTTTTGTTTAAAAACAATTAATAAAAAAACTATTATATATATTCAATGGGCTCATAAACCCAAAACATTCGACCAATAATTATGCTGTAGTTAAATAAACATTATTTTTAAGTCATATAAGGTTTCTCTCCATTTCAGAATCATATTGTTTCAAATGTACTGCCGTGGACCCAAACAGGTTCGAAAGGGATAGAGGAATAGATAAATTAAGTAAATGAAATTAAATTTCTTAATTTATTTCAAATGTTACAAAGTATTCTATAATAATAACAATAACAATAATAATAACAATACAATTCTCTGGATGTAATTCAAAACTCTGTAGATCATTATATTTTACGTCTCAAACACTCTCTCATTGGCTGCCTCGAGCTGGTTTTTATAAGTTTTTATTTAACTTGCAATGTTTGTATGTTTATTCGGGTTAAATCTTGCAACTAAATTTTAAAGCAGTTATCCTCGACAGATTGAGTTAAAATTTTGCATACACGTTTAGTTTGGATGACAATTCATAGTTAGCTAAGTTACGTCATTATAAATCCAATATGGCGGACCACCCAAGATAGCGGACTAGTTATTTTTTATGCATTCCCACGATACGGGTATCAAATAAAAGGGTTTTCTGAGCAGAATACGAATAAATTTACGTCTGCGTTCAGCTCTTCGAGAAGATGGTGTACAGCTGCCCGGCTAAATGGCAAGACTTAGCGGGGTCGTGCCTCAACTAATATCAATTTACACCCTGGGAAAATTCTAGCGTTGGTGATAAAAATCCAAAATCAAACCCGGAGCTGTGTTTCGTTAGTCACAAGCAAGCATCAAACTTAAATAAATGGCGCATACATCCAAACACTCAAGTCAAGGTGAGGCCATGCCGAGGACTGAGTGGCATCAGAGTATAGCAAACATGATGTCGGGAACGTAACATCTCAGGACACCGGGGCGAGCCCTGTTATATATTAGCTCCTGCCCTTCTAAACGAAGCTCTGGGAGAGTCGACAGATATTTCTTCGGTACTCGTAGGAACAACGTGGAAAAATAACTAAGAAATGAAAATTAAACGAATAGTATAAAACATTTTTTAGAAGCAAGCTTTTATTTAAATGCTCTAAAGAGAGGATAATAAGCTTGAAATTAAATAAAATACATCAATTTATTACATTACACAATTTATATAACATAAAGCTTATCGCGAGATTGTGTAGATAAACAAGAATACAATATGTAACTGGATCTTGGCATAATTCTAGGAAAAAATAACAATATGTTTTTTTTATAAAATATGTAAAAATGAGATATTCGAGTTCAAAATTTACTGTGTTCATATAAAATTCTACAAATAACAGCTTTTCTGGGTCCTTAATTTAGTTAAAAATTATTATTTATACTTTTTTCTATGGTTTAGTTACGATCTTCTTCTACTTGGTAAGATAATCTCAAAATAAATTACATTGTGGGTTGGTTCTCTTCTGCATTACTCCGTTCAATTAATTTGTTATACTGACGTGAGTGTCCCTGAGTGGAAATAAGATAAATGAAGTAGGCAGGATTCAGAGGGTAATCTCCACCCAAGGAGGATGTATAGATACATCTGGAGAGGACATGGCGCGGTCAGGGTAAAGCCGGTCGGGGCAGAAGAAGGGATGAAAACGGAGAGGACAAGAGCGTATTCTTGCTGAAACGAAGTGGTCTGCGAGCCGCGCGAGTTTCTTGACTTTATAGTTGTCGTTACATGTGCAATATCTATGGGATTTTAAACCGATAGGAAGACTATTACTCGTGATTTTTCGCACACATTATTAGAATGATTATCAAAATAAAATATTGTCTCAAGACAAAATTATTCCCACTTTTTTTATTACATTATTTCTAAAAAAATATTGACAAGTTAGCTAAACAAACAAATATATTACTCTTAACCACAAACTTTGATTGGCGGAGCATTAAAGCACGACCACATAAATTACCATATATTAAAAAAAATATCGTCAAATGACAGCTGGATATATGTAACTCCACATTTGCAGAACGTTATTAGTCCGGCAAAGAAAGAAAGTAACTAATGTGCGCTATGATGATGCTACGAAAATATTTAAAACACTTTCGAAACAACAATTATTAAGTAAGTAATGCATGTCTTCACGTGGACATTAATTTTTGTTGTCATTTTTGTATCTTTCGTGCCATTGTGTTATTCTTTACATGCCCTATTTATTTCATTATTTCCATTATTGTAACTTTGTTTTGTCCACTATTGAGCTCTGATTGTTTTCACGTGAATTTTAGTAACTAATTTCTTAGTTCAGCAAGGAGAATAATTTGATATATTTTAAATTGCATTTGTTAAAATCATATATTAATTTTTATGTCTTTACGCCACTTTTTGTTCACCTACTAATTTGTTACTAATTTTCAATCGATTATTTTTGGAATACAAATTTGATTTTTCGTCATCTCCTTAGTTGTTTTGTTAGGGCAGGGGAAATTAATTTTATTATTTGTCAAACGTTCCTGAAATCTTTAATTTGAAGTCAACATCACCAAAATGATTCCAGCAAAACTTTGGATATAATTAGTCATGTCAGTCAATTATGCGTAGCAGTGTTTTTAGCCCGTAACAAATTCCTGATATATATATATATATATATATATATATATATATATATATATGGCCGTGGTAAAAGAGTATAAAAATTATTCTTAGCGAAAAGTCACTATGTTTATTCGTATTCCATTTTAATTTGTCTATTGAACGTATGCCCTATTGGCCATATGTGTAAGTGTATATTTATTTTTATAACAGTGTTGCGATCAACATGAATATTACTATCATAACCACAAGGATAAATGTATAAACCATAATAATTTCGAATCTTTTAATGTAAGACCGATATAGTAAATTTAATAACGGTTTAAAAATTTGAAACGTTCTACAATTAATGCAAAATATTGCGTATTTGCAGTTTCTTAAGTGCTAAGTATTTATTAATTTTGCTGTGAAAGACAAATTCTAATATGTCATGCGAAGTCACAAGAACCTCTTACCTAATATCTATAACGAGTTATAATGGGTATGGAAAAACAAAACCCTTGTAATAAATAACATGTAAAAGTGTACTTAATAATCACGAATGCTGTGCTATTAAGTCAAAGATCGCATGTACCGTCGCACTAGCCGGCTGAAAAAATTTAAATTGTTGCAGTTAGACGGGCGCAATCCACTTTGTTTACTGTATCGCAAATGTTGACCCATTTGACAACCTACTCTTTAAAACAAAGGTACTGATCTGATCAGTATGTATTGTTTAGTTCTCGAAATTTAATTTTCTAACTGCATAACAGTATACTACTGATAACAACTCAAAATGCATCCTGCTACAACGTTAAATATTAAAATAACGACAACTGTATAAAGAATAATTTAATACGGTGGTCTCGCTTGCCATACAAATGAAGCAACAATCTTTGGAGGTTAGCTGATAAGGTATTCCTTATGTTGCGCTGCTTCATATTGATCAGTTATGGACAAAACGACCACAAACTCGCCTTGTGCACCAAAAGCTATGTCTGCAGAAAAATGGTTGTTTAAATAAAAATAGCTGTAAATTTTTAAAATTAATATCACATTATTAGTGCGAGATTACTCATTAAAAAAATTTTAACACGAGAGAAACTACGTTTAAACCATGACTTGAAATAACCGTCGTAAGATAAATTTAAACAAAGCTGCTTATACCCAAACTACAATAATGCAATAGGCTAAATTGAGACACGTACAGGATGTTTATCAAACTTCGGGACAAACTTCAGGGCGTGATCCCGGACTAAAAATAAGGGCTGATTGTTCAATGATACTTATATTTTATGAAAATGTTAAGGGAAATGTTCACCCTTGAAATTTAATTGTTTAAATTTTAATGGTGTAAAATATCGTGAAAAAATTAATTGACAATGTCGTTTTGCATACTGCCTTATTCTAACAATATATTCAACTTTTGAAGCAACTATTCCGAAAATGGCTACCCTTCATTGGAAATACTAGATAATATAATTTATTTTTAAGGGGCTGCCGATATTTTACAATAGTAAAACGAAGATAATTTCATTTCCAAGGGTGCATAGTTATCTACCTTAATAATTGCATGCGACTATTAGTCTCATTATGAAATCTAAATCAATTTTCATTAGACTTCACCTCCAGAAGTTTGCCCTATGTTTTAGAAACATCCTTATATGTATAATTTTGGACATATGTAACAAATTAAGGAACCAACTTACAACATGATATTTTAGACAGTTCACAACAGCCGCGCAGTTTATAAAAATTTTTTTTCCGTATATCTTAATCGATTATACAGCATTTAAAAACGACAGATTATTGTTTGATTAGAAATAGTAATTATCAACATCAATAATCACAACAAAAGTATGCAATAAAACGTAAAATGTAATGTGTATGTTACATAAAACTAATGACATGTAACTAGGAACGCTGAAGCTTCTGCTCTCCGTAGCGACTGAAAAAGTTCCTCAACTTCAACTCGCCGTAAAAAGTAAACGACTTGGAGAAATCGTTCATAGGTGCCATATAAATGAAATTTGACTCTTATTCTTCATTTCATACGCAGCGACCCCCCATCTAACTTTACAAACGAAAAAGTTTCCACGATGCTACTTTTGGCACTGCGCATTCGCAAAAATTATTAGCAACAGTTTACTTGATAATTTTTTAAAAATTAACTTTTAACAAATATCGAAAAATAACACCTGCGTCAGCGGCAGAAATGTTTGAAGGTTCGTCAGTAAAATTTTGAAACCATTTGGTTTAGTGGTTTTGCAGCGATGGCGAGTTTAGTTTGAAAATTTTTTCGGCCGCACATGGCAAGATGCGGCCGCTTTCGTTTTCTTCCAGTGTAAGAAGCAGGGAATAAACGCCGATACCCGACTTCAGTTGGCAAACCAGAAGATGCTCTTCATCCTGTAACAACCCACAAACACAGGGCGTATCTCCTTGTAGGTAGCCCCACTAAGCTAGATTGGACTTGCACTTTGAAACAGCCGTCCGCAGTCTATTGAGGGATTTCCAAACGGGATAAGGAAGGTGACAACTTGCAGAAGGTTCTTCCTGTAATCTGAGAAGTGGGTGATGTACTTGTAATAATTCATGTCTTCGTTGTTCTGGTGTACCAGTAAGAGGTACAGTTCGTAACAACTCCTGCTTCGCTGCATTTGATGGCCGTAAAGAGGATGGCGTGGATAAGTTGTGTGCTTTCTACACTCAACTGCTGCTGCTACCTCTCGTAATGTAGGGGAGGGAAGATTCCTGTGATAGGGTAGAGTTTCTCAGTGGGAGTTGGTCTCAGACACCTTGAAACAACACGCCCAGCCTATTTCACTGTAATATCCACTTGCCATGAAAGGGCAGAGTTTCTCCAGACAGGTTATGCATATTCTGCAGCTGATATGCACAGGTCCAGAGCAGATGTGTGTAGGACATGAGGGTGTGAACCCTAAGTTGTACCTGTTAGTTAATTAATAATGTTATTCCGCGTATTCGTATTTTGTGAACGTGTGCACGGGTGGGATTTCAGCATTTTGATTGAGGGGGCAATAAAGTGACACCAATCCAGGTAATAAAAAAAAAGGAAGTCCGGTTGTTCTCCCTCAGAAAAATTCGGATTTCTGGTTGAAAAATGGAACTATTTAAGCAGCTTTCGGCCAAGTTACTGTGAAAGTTACTATGGCAAACGGGAAGTTTATAACCTTTACGAAAAAAAAAAAAAATTGACGCAAATGTGAAAATGGTGTGCACATATTTTTTTCTCATAAATATAGGGGTGGAAAGTGCCCCTCCTCTTTACCACCCACGAATCGCTCCCATGAAACTGTGATAAGTACAATCAGTAAGGTGAGGGGAGGTGAGTGGATTTTACTGCCCTTTAACAACGAGGCCTTGAGAGCCGAGGAGGTTGAAGTGAGGTGAAAGAACAACACAGCAGCCTTGCACGAGCCGGGATTCGAACCCAGGGCCTCTCGCACAGTAGACGAGCGTCCAACTGACTACACTATGGAAGCCGACACGATCTGTAAGAAACTGAACGTGGGTTACAATGTAGGTTTATAGTTTATTGTTGCCCTAACAAGTCCTGCCACCAAACACGCTCTCTGGATCCATGCCTGGAAGTAAAGTAGCTGTATGGTAATATTCTAGTTAAAATGCAGACCTCCACCCTTGAAGGAGTGTATATGGAGACAGAATGTGTGTGTGGTACAGTGAGATCCTGATCAACAACGTGACAGGAGAAGTGTGGAAGGCTGGGGACAAGATGAAGAGACCACGGCTAGCACAGACGTTACGTGTCATCAGCAAGGAAGGAGCTAACGCCTTGTACAACGGCTCGCTCACTGCTGACTTCGTCAAGGACATTCAGGACCTGGGTGGCATCATCACCGAGCAAGACATGGCTAACTACAGGTGAGATGTTCCTGCCCGCCAGTTATCTTACAGGGGAATAATTTAATTAATTCGTACATTTTATGGGGAGTGGAGTGAGAGAGATTTTGCTGAGCGCTTGACGTCTAGGCCTTAAACGCTGGTGAGTTGTGACATGAGGTGAGTATGGAGTGGCGCCAGAATGAATGGGCGGGGGAAACGGGAGATCCCCGAGAAAACCCGCCGACCAGCGGCATAGTCCGGCACGATTCCCACATTCGAAAATCCGGGGACCAACCCCGCCGGGAATCGAACCCGAATCGTGTTGGTGGGAGGCGAATGGTCTGACAACTCTTAAGAGGGCGTGGCACATAATTCAACGCTAAAAGCATTTATCTATAGATGTAGGTTTCTTGAAGCCTATTTGCAAAAATTAAACAATATCAATCCTAGACAATAGCCAATGTTTTAAATAAAATTGTTTCTAGTGTTACGAACTTCTGAGGCACAATCTCTGACGTCGGAACCTCGAGCATTTAACTGCAGCGCAAGAGATAACGCGTAACGAATTAGTAATTTTGGATAAATATTTACTCATAAAGTTGGACATTTGATTATCCAGGAGTATCACTGAGTATTTTATCCATGTTGGCTTCGAAAAAAAACGTAGGAATCAACTGATGTTTTCAGCGCTTATTTATCTACCACGCACTCTTAAGAGAAATGTAAGAAGTAGGGCCACGATTTTGTCGCGAAAAGATTTTTGCCCCACTTTGTTTCAGTGACTCACGTGCACATCGGCAGTTCTGTTTCAAGGTTATTGGCAGCGTGTCTTTGTTCAGACACGTTTCTCATTTTACTGCACCAATCAGAATAAGATTATTGTGAGTCTGTACGTCTATAATTTGCCAAGGCCAGTGAGAGTAAAA
>PNEQ01085488.1:0-23128 GCA_003012365.1 Medauroidea extradentata | reverse complement strand
GTAAGAAGGTTTAAAAAAAATCCCCTTACCTGGCGAGAGAAAAGATACGGATTATCATAATTATACAAAAGTGTATTAGGTTGGGCTCAGAAAACCTACATACTACATCATAGGCTTGTTCTTCGTGATTCGGCTCACACAACATATATATCTACACACGTATATACATACAATTTAGGCTATTTTGTCAATGCCACGAAAACTATGAATAAACAAGTATTGTTATGATCAAAAAACTCTTGAAAATACCTACTCATATTCATCCTCTTCCCTTGATATTAATTCTTTAGTCAGTGTTCGCTTAGCCATTGTTCAGATAATATTCTCTGTCTGCTAGGGCTATCACCAGGGGCGGCAAAAGGCGTTTCTCATTAGGGAGTCAAGAATAGAAACAAATTGTGCTCGCATTTTACAGCTTTACATATTCTCTTTGTGTGTTTATCTACGTAAAAGTAGTCTCGGATTCAAGTGAAATACGTGCTGATAAACAGTCAGTGTTTTATACTTAATTATTCTGCGCCTATGTAGTAGACCTTGTGAGAACCTTGACTCTTACAGCAGATTATTAGGGCGTCATTTAACACCTTAGTTACTGGTTCCACCGCCCGTGCAAACATGGTTGAGCTCCATCTGATATTATTTAACATGTAAACCCCTTCCTTTGCACTTGCCACCCGTCACAGCTCTCAAGTACGAATCCGGGTGTCACTGGTATTTTTCAAGTTATAGCGGACGAAAAAAATTAAGCAATTTAAAAAGATCAAAAGTCATGTTCCTGATGAGTTTGCTGCATTTCAAATTAAAATAGTTTTAGCGTAGTCAATTGCCGAAGTCGCCGAGTGGTGGACATATCTTCGGACGTTGCAAGAATATTTGCAACAATGCTCAGCGCGCGTAAGTTATGTCTGCTTATCAATAGAAGTTGAAGAACGTTAAACACGAGCAGACCCGTTTCAGGTCTAACCGTTGTCTCTAACTTTCCTTTTACGCTGCCGAAAATGACGAAGATGGGTGCTTTTGTGGTCCTTGTTTTCAGTTTTACCTCACAAAAATACAAGCATCAACATTGAGTGGTTCATACAGGCGAGTGTTCGGCGAGAAGACGGCACGCCATCATTCACTGACTTGAGCCTAGAAGTTGTGGGAAGATATGATGCGTGTGCTGTGTCGTCCTAACCTCTTCCGCAATTCTAGGTCCCGAACGCGTAAAAAAAACTTCACCAAGACGGACAATACATTTAAGTATGTGTTGTGTACGTACATACAAATATTGGGAACACAAACTGTATTAGCGCCATTATTTTATGCCGTAACATTAGTGACGAACGCATGTTGTACATACTCGTGTTGTTGAAGTTCTGCACGAGAATATTCTTACGAAAAAAGAGGCCGTAAAATAACAAAACCACTAATTTTCGTACTCGAGGAAATAATATTTAAAGGTTAGTGGAGGTCGTGAAGTTGTTTCCCAAGCGTGTGACGTCATAGCCGTCTTTAGTAGAAGGCCGCGGCCTTAGATCTAGCAACCCGGTCAGGAAAAGTTACTCTGTTAGCCCTCCATAGACAATGGCTTTGCCTGATTCGTTATTGTGCCCTACATATAGGCTAATCAGGGGAAGCCACAGACGTTGGTGAGACAAAAGAAGTGTTAAAATGACCCTTCATGGCAGGGTTGTCAGATCTAATGCCGCGGCCTTCTACTAAAGACGGCTATGGTAACGTTCTTCGAGTGTTATTGTTCAGCAAACATCACTGGCGCACGTTGAGCCTCCTACTTGTCGAAGCTGTGCACGTCGCTCGTCGGCCATCTTAGAAGCGGGCGTGCAGATAGGACATTGTTGCAGTGTGCGGTGGGAGCAGCCGGCGTCGACGACGTTGGACGAGGGCGAGATGACGGTGTACTCGATGCCGTTGTCCGGGTCCGGCCACCTGGTCACCTTCATGCTCAACCTTCTGGACGGCTTCCTGCCCAACGAGCCCAACATCACCGGCTACCATCGCATCGTCGAGAGCATGAAGTTCGCCTACGGCAGGCGTACACAGCTCGGAGACTCTGCCTTCGTGCATTCCATCGATGACGTGAGTATACCTTACCTTCCTCTCTCACGCAGCTCAATATAGACTGTCTCACATAAGAATTACAGTTTCGGCCAGCTATGAAGACAATCATTAGAGATGATGGTATATAGAGAAAATATTTTGTGCCAACATACCCTCGAAAATGCTGTAGTTTCTTGCAACTTGTATGATTCGGTGATATACTTCTGACACAACGTAGCTGTCTGCAGACCAATAACAGGCATCAAATACTACAATATCGAGATTCTTATTGGCTCAGTCAAATAGGGTAAAAGTTCCTAGTACAATCTAAAACCAGTAATCTTCTGGTAAGCTGAACGTGTATTGAAATCCTGCTAACATCACGTTTTCCCGCGATAAACCGTCATTGGACTGAGCTAATTAGAATCTCGCTATTGTAATATTTGATGTCTGTTGGTCTGCATACGTCCGACACGAAACTACAGTGTTTTCAAAGGTATGTTGGCAGAAAAAATTCTCGCTATATACCATCATCTCTAGCCATCATATCAAATCATATGTTCAAATTCCTACATAAAAGTACTTTTCATTTCAATGTACTGCACAGTTTGAAAACCAGCTGAGTGTGCTTGTACAACAATCACCTGTGGCAGAAGAAAACACGGCTTATTCTATGGCAACAGCTGGAAAAAAATGAATGTGAACATAACTGTCAAAAAGTTGAATTCTTACACGAAACGTACTATACGTGTTCATGCTGTGAGATTCAAAATGCGCTGCTATATAACCAAATTCGCGTTATAACGGGCTACGATATCGTGGACATTTAGTTGCCTATAATTAAGGGAGGAATATTTTGCGAGTTCAATAACCTACACGGTAGATTCCATTGCCTGTGTAGATTCAAACCCTGACCATTTGTCCACTTGCTGCTCACTGGGCCAGCAGGCAATGAAGGAATATGAGAATGCATATGATAGTAGATTCTAACATGCTCGATATTAAAATCACAAATTTTATATTTTCTTAGCGATAAACTATGTTTTATGTTACGAGGACCTCTCATCTCTGTTAATATTACACCAAAAACTTGCTGCATACAAGCATAATACAAAATGGTCGCATTACCCGTGTAATGCAATAGAACGACGAATTTTTGGTTGTTAAGTGAATAATTGAAGCTCGCTAAATACGAAATACTCTACACCACCCCAGTCAAATGATAGTCTACTTAGTTACTGATTAAAACATACTAAAAATTATCCTCGCCTAACAGTTTAATGCACATTGCAACGATTTTAATTTGTGTTTCATGTTCGTTTGTATTGATATAGTCGGGCGTATCCTTAGTCAGTGTAACTCTTCATTCCATTCTTACCCTTGAATCATGAAAAAAACACAATGGCTCAGAAATCCTGGTGATCTAAACTTCTTGTTACTGTTTACTAAATTATAGTTACTACGGACCTGAAATATTACCGTTTCATTTAGGCCGAAAGCCAACATCCAGACAATTTTAAATTCGTGACACTTTCATGATTGACCCTCCTGGAAGGTAATTAGTTAGAAATAAAGAAGCTACTAAATGTAAGCCCAGTCATGTGATAACAATATGTCAACGAGCAGCCAATTATATGCTACTGTTTGCTTGAGTACTTGGATATATCGTTACCTTAATTGTAAAACCTCGTAACTACTTTGTTTTGAATATTGCTCATTATAGCTATTTTAAGCCATCTTCATAAGGTATTTCCAAAGAAAATATTCTTAAATATAAATAGAAGAATTTAATTTTTGTTAAAGATATACATAAGTATGTAAATTGGATAGTTTTCCTCTGCACCTTTTATTGTAAATATTTATGAGAAATGGAGTTACGAGATTTTACAACTAAGGTGAAGATATTTGGAGGCTAGCCCACCGTTGAATTTTTTCCCTCGTCTATATAAATAATTTATTTACAAATTACTTTGCTAAAAAAAATCTGAAGAAATAATCCCTGACATGCTAAATGACTAACTAGCTAGATGTAAGAAGGGGAGGCGTTGTGAATATAGTTGTTTGTGGTGGTTGGTGGTGAAGCTATTGAAGAACTTGACGTCTAAAGAGTACGCGGAGCAGGTGCGGGCGCTAATCAACGACTCGACAACATGGAGTGACCCGGAGCACTATGGCGCAGTTGTGGCGCAGGCTGACGACCATGGCACCGCCCACATTAGCGTCCTGGCGCCCAATGGCGACGCCGTCTCTGTCACCAGTACCATAAACCTCATGTGAGTAACCCGCCCAGATCTACTCAGCTGACACTTATACCCTCAAAGTAGGAATTACTGACAATTTACTGATCCCAGTTTAGAGTGCAGATTATCTGAAATTGAACCAGTGAAAATTCACAAATTTCCACTGTCTAGGGGCATGCAATTTCGTGCTACTATTTGGCGACAGACTAGATTCCACTTGTCTGTGCTCATCCAAATAACATAGTAAACAGTAATGCAGATGTAAAATGGCGTGGTGGCTCGTTTGTTACCGACGAATTTCGCCGCTTATTAGCTGCCCGATGCTGTTGATGCCAGCCCCGTGTATATTGGCTCCTGCATGTTACAGAAGATTTACTATTGGCCTGGTTGCCGACTAGCAGTGCAGTTGCCTTTCACTGATTGGTGGTAGGTGTATCCGTCATGTTGCTGGCCAGGGTAGCCATTTCGCTACCGTGAGTGACTGAGTTCGCTGGCCTACCAGCTATTTCACATCTGTATTCCTAAATATTCTGTGGCCAAACGCACTTCGTGATGTTATGTTATTGCCTTTGGGTTTTCATGTCATTGCTGCCCACAAAACCATATAGTGCGTATTTTACAGTTGACCTTCTATCATAGACTGACAATGTGCTTTAACCCTGTCAGATTATAACGTATAATTTCTAATCTTTACCAATCGTTTTCGACTGATACAATTTGTTGAAATTGTCATATAAGAAATAAGTGAAAAAAAAGCATGTTATCAATAAATCTTCACATATTCCAATAAATAAATATAAATATTGTGTTAGTAGTTTACCCGAGGGCTAGGGTATCGTAGATCTAACTACTTGCAACTGGACGCCCGTAGACATTTGCTTGCCACGAAGGATGACGTGTGCTAAGACTCTACAATAGAGAAGAGTCGGAATACAAAAAGTGGGGAAAACAGGAGATCCCGAGAAAACCAAAGGCATCGTCCGGCAGATTCCCACATGCGAAAATCCGGGGACCGACCCCCCCCCCCTCCGCCAGGACTCGAACACGTATCACTTACTTATTCCTATTAAGGGTCCTTTAGGCTATCTAAAAAAATATCAGTGAAAATTCACTGATTACAAGTAGTTTTCCAATGATTTCATTTTTTGAATCTGCTTCATCGGGAATAAGTATAAAATAAACACTTTCTGGGCTATTCGTGGCATATTCACTTATTCAGATATATAGACTGTATTATAATGTGTGGTGAAGGTGACAGTAAGAGGACATGTGGCGAGGACATCAGATGAACTTCTATGTGTATGTGTGTGCAGTTTCGGGTCGCAGGTGCGGTCCACCAGCACGGGTATAATCCTCAACGACGAGATGGACGACTTCTCGGCCCCCAACATCACCAACTACTTCGGCCTGCCTCCCTTCCCCAACAACTACATCGAGCCTGGCAAGAGACCTCTGTCGTCCATGGCTCCTACCATCATCGTGGACAGAGGAGGAGACGTCAGACTGGTGGTGGGCGCGGCGGGCGGATCCAAGATCACCACCGCCACTACCACCGTACGTCGCCATTCTTCCTTGCCCCTGACCCCTTACCCTCATCGCCACATATCATACTGGCTGTCAGGTAGTTTGCGAGCAGCTTTTATACCAGATACACTGGACACAGTCCTTATTCGCGAATTACCTGACATTCTGTATTATCATCAGAGTATTGCAAGAAGTATGTAACTCACATCTGAGTACGTTAAAAGATTGCTTTCTTGCTGCCGAAATTGACGACAATGGGAGATTTTGCGGTCCTTTTTAGAAATGAAAATCTTAATGCAGAATATTTTATAAGGTATAGGCGGGTAAAATACACACTTATATTAAATATTACTTCATAAAATGGTAAGTTCACGATTCAATGTCCCATAGAGGTGAGTTATCGGCGAGAAGACAGCACGCCAGTTCAGTGACTTGCACCTAGAGTCTAGGGCGAGGCGTGTCGGCCTTAGAGCTTCCACACTTCTAGGCCTCACAAAAATTTGCTGTCCTGGGCGCAGCCAGGTTCGTTTGGGTTGGGGGGAGGCTTAGATAATTGAATTAATTAATTCAATTTAAGTTCTTAATTTTATTACACCCTCTATAAACACTCTACATTATGCATACAACACTCTCGATTCACCCTTTTCAATTAAACCCTTTCAGATATTATATACAGGTAAAGTCCCTAAAGGTCTAATTAACTACTCTAGTTTATAATTAATTAACGTATCACTCAAATCAGTCCTCCGACCACATAAATTTCTATCTAGAAATGTCTCACAATGCACAGCTACAGTTCAACCTGGTCGTTCACTCTCACACTTAACAACACTTGAAGAGTGTCACCGTCGTCCACATTTCCGTAGCCTCTCCTCGATCAACTGGTACCGCCTCGTCCCCCACAGCCAAGTCCGTCGCGAACACTCACCAGCTAAACGTCGCTCTATGCTCGCAGTGGACCGGTATTTATAGTCGCCCGCGACGACGCCCAGAATATTCTCAGAGCTCGCCGACTATGCTGGAACATCAAAAACCAAAATAAATAACTGTAGATCCAAGTTGTGGCGTTCTTGGCAGAAAACAATGTAAATTCAAACACTGTCGTTTGCTAAAAAAAAAAAAAACACACACGCACAAACGTAATGCAAAAAAAATCAAAGTCTTTATAGTATGTGTATGAAAAATATAACGAATTATTTTATGAAAAGCTAAAATTCAAATGCATGTACTGTCCTGCCAAGCTGTCATTGGTGAACAGTACGCTAGATATGCTCTGGATAGCTCTGGACCAATAAGAAACCTACTAAATGAACGAGAACCAGTTTCCTTTCCTTGAAAATAGCCTCGCACTGAGTTGCGGCAATTTAACAAATTTCATAAGCTTTAGAAATCATACAATAGTGACTTCTAGCCTGCAGGTCAATGACCTTGCAAACTTTTCGTATTTTATTTATTGCATATGTTATCAAGAAATTCGATAAAAAATTTCGCTGGTTCTTTCGAGGGCAAGTTAGGTTTTGAAGTCTTATTTGTGTGAGTTACTTTCGTGCTTGGGTTACTGTTTAGTAATCTTGTTCTTGAGGACTCGGAATCAATAGCAAACCGGCATGAGAATACTGGTGATTGTAATATCACACACTGTAGCAGCAACCAATAAAAAAGTAGCTGAATACAGAGTGTGCACAGGACTGCAGAGTCCATCCGGCTGGTTGTAGAAACCACAACATTTCCGGGTTTCTAATGTAACCCAAAGTCAGACTTAAAACTTACTAGTGACTTCGTGATTTCGCGTTATTTTTGGCAGTTGAACATATGTGTAGACATGTGGGATTAGATAGCAGTTGACAAGGCACTCCCAACGTAGGACGGCGAGCCGATAAGGTACCTCCCACTACTAGAGTAGCGGAGCCTCGTGTGGTCGTGAGAGAATGGTGTTTGTCTTCCTATAAGAACTGTAGAGTAGTCAAAGATAAAGCTACAGGTGCTCTAGTGTTTACACGACTTTGAAGTTCAACTTGGAAGTTACACCGCGAGATAGCAGGAGCTCCATCTATCAATGAGTGTGTATAGGACAGTCAGTGGATTCTAACTTGTAGGTCATTTAACTCGCGAATTTTTCCTTTCCGAATTAGTATTTGAAAACCCAGAAATTTTTCGAATTAATTTGATAAGTAGAGATGGTGAAATTTCGTGAATTCAATGACCTGCATGTTAGAATCAAATATCCTATGCATACTCAAGCCCCGGTTATTTGTCCACTAGCTGCTACTCAGTGGAACAGCAGACAACGAACGAATAGACAGGGCTTGTGTATACATAGGGTATTTGATTCTCACATGCAGGTCATTGAATTCGCGAAATTTCTCCATCTCTATTGATAACATGTGGGTTTTCGAACTCATGTGCACGTTAATTCCTTTCGCGATTGATATATGTTTATGAAACTCGTAACTGAAATCTCTGAACAAACACCAGGTATGCATGAAAACACTCCCTTGCTACCTTGTACTACTCGACCACGACAACTAGTCCCGCGGGAAAAATGCGAACTACCGCTGTGTTGTGCTTGACGACCGCGCGTAACTGGTGTGGCGCACCACAGAACTGTCCATAATACTGTGGCACAGGCAGCTGGCTCGGTTTTCGCCGCGCTACGTCTCCTCTGACCGTGTGCATGAACTCATGTCAGGCACAGTACATTTCCCCTCACTGAGGCGTGTCTATCTACTACTAGCACCACGCTTCTTCCCCTCATGGTAGGACTAGTTGACGTGGTCGAGTAGTAGGTTGTACAACTGGCCAGGCACCGGAGAAGCTTGGCTCTCGTCTCCCACCAAGGCACTCTGGGTTCGATTCCTAGCAGGGTGGAAACCTTGCTGGATGATACCATTGGTCGGCAGGTTTCTCGGGGACCTCCCGCTTTCCTGTGTCGTCATTCCAACGCTGCACCATTTACATCTAATATCACCATTCATGTCCGCTGAAAACCTCAGCGCTGACCAAGAACTATATACTCACTCGCTGGAGCAGCAACCAATGGAAGAATATCTGACACACGACTGTGGAGTCCAGCCAGCAAGTTGTCTGTCCTGCGAAACTTGCTCGTTTTCAAGAAAAGGTCAATACTTTATGTAAATTGTCTATAGACTAAAATAAAACAGCTCAACACTAACAAATACAAAAATATTAGTGGGTTCAATGGGAGCGTATGTATACATTCGTGCATATAACGTCTTCTTACTTGCTGCTGGCTATTACACAGGTACGTCATCTTTGGACCCGAAGTTCAGTTTGTCTTTTTATAAGCTTATTATGTCTCTCCATGATGGTCAGTAATTAGAGACACTGGTAAATCGCGAGAAATGTTGTCTGTATGCTAGGCTCCAACGTGCTGTATGTAAAACTGAGGGTTATGTAGCAACATTGGCTATTGTCAGAGACACGGAAATGTCGTGGGTTCAACGACCATCAGGCTGGACTGCACAGTCCTGTATGCACTCTGTCCTTATATACGTGTACATTGTGAGTGGACAGTTGTACATGTGACAAGGCAGCGTGGCAGTCTGTGACATTTATCAGTCAGGTCTGCTATTAGTTCTCAGTCCTCAAGGAAGAGTTTTCAGTAACTGTGGCCCCAATCGCGAGAGTAATCTACCTGCACAGAAGGTTGACATCTAACGTCTTCTCAAATGAATTCGTGAATTTCCTGGTCTCCAGCTATCGTTTATTTGAAGTGATGTTTCTCTCTTAAATGTGTGTTTAGTCAGAGCTAATTATACAGATTCAATAGACAATGTGTGTGATTTTCCCCAAAAAATTTTTACTCGTGTCGCAAGCCGCATCACCCAATGACAGTAGGATAATGATACTACAGTTTATTGGAGATTATGATGACTTTAAATATTTTCGCAATTCACCATTATCTCTATCAAAAACACCTTAAATCAATAGCAACATAGACAAAAAGTACGCGTCTTTTCAAAATTAATTTTGCAGCTGTAACAGTTCTCTGTTAATAAATGCAACGTCAGTTATTACAGCCAGCATGCTAAAAGCAAGTGAATGTGTTTATTGGACAATGTGAGGAGCAAGTAAGTGTGAGGTTTGTAGCCAAGTGTCTGGTGTGGTTGCAGGTGTCTGTCAACAACCTGTGGTGGAACATGACCGTCAAGGAGGCTGTGGACGCCAGCAGGTTACATCACCAGCTGCTGCCCATGGAGCTAGACTACGAGTACGGCTTTCTCAAGGTAAGGTCTCCTTCATCCATATTGGCAACGTGTATTCATGTAGAGGCGTCACTATTGCCACGGGCGGCGGAACCAGTGGGTCAGAGGAGTCAAATGAGCCTTAAGGAGGTGGTTCACCTCAGTTTTCAACGTCTTTATTTATTATTATATTTGAACCAGATTTTTTTCCTTATTTTATACATAAATTGTGATTAAGTCTTCCTCTTAGGGAATTTGTGTATCTCTCATAGTTTTTGCGTAATGAGTAGCAAACGTCAAAATTTGCACTTTACAGTTTTATGCATGCCACTAAAACCAACTGACGTACCAAACCAAAATAATTCACAGTGTATAACCAAGATTGTAGACTGTGATTTGACACATTTAAAAACAAATAATATATTTTAGTATTTTTAAAAAATAGTTGAAAATTTTAAATTTTCGTTTCAAAATTCGAAAAATAATAAATTTTTGGTTTTTATATAGGTCAAACAATGGCCTACAAAATTGTCATACACTGTGCATTTTTATGGTTTGGTATGTCAGTTGGTTTTAGTGGCGTGCATATTACCGTAAAGTGCAAATTTTAACGTTTACGACTCATTACGCAAAAACTACGAGAGTACACAAATTTCCTAAGAGGAAGATTTAATCACAATCTATGTCTAAAATAAGAAAAGAATACCTGGTACAAATACAAAAATAAAAAAGACGTTGAAAACTGAGGCGAACCGCACCCTTAATAATCTGTTATAAGAGTCAGGTTCTCAAAAGGCCTAGTACATAGACGCAGGGGCAGTTTAAAGAGAGGTGGCTACCGGGCTGATGGCCCCCTCCCTTCCCCGCCAATCGTGTTCAAAGTTACGTAGCCAAAGTATGTCCAGTGGGCTCAAGGAAACTGGAGTTTCGTTCTATGATTCAAGTACAACAACCACACTTTTGAGATGGCTGGTACTTTTCGATCCACAAAATCACATAAGGGCTCCCCCTGCATCAAAATAATGTTTTTACATTTCCGCCACTGCTTAGATGCTGAATAATTAAGAAGAAAACACTGTCTGTTTATCAGCACGTATTTCACTTGAACGAGTGACTCGTTTTACGTAGATAATAACCAAATAAACACATGAATCGAATATTTAAAATTGTAAAATGTGTGAGTAATTTTATTTTATTCTTGGCCCCCTAATGACAGACACCTTCCGCCGTCCCTGGACTAGCCAATCAGAACTAGGTTACTTCGAAACCACACGTCTGCGAACCCCAAGACTCTGAGAGTTATTAACATCCAATCACTGAACACGAAGCAGAGCTGCAGGTGTGCACATAACTCATTGAAACAAAGTGGTGCCGCTATAGGCGGTCCGGGCTAAAGTGAGCACTCGAAAAAGCCCTGCTAAAGTTCTATTTTCAGCCAATTCGTATTTTTCCGCGTGTAACGGCTGACGCCGGGAAATGTCTAGCCTCTCTGGACATTTCACTTGATGTTTGCGCGTCTAAGATAATTTGTGCACTCGGGAGAAGACTGTATAATTTGGTTTAAAAAAAAAAAGGTCACTGTTTACATAAAATTTAAATAACTTATTTTCAATTTATTTTATTTTGATATTGTTGTATTTAAATAGAATAACACGGAACTACGTTCGGTTAATTCTTTGCCAACCACTCAAGTAGTAAGGTAACTACGGCTAATGTTGAATTATATGCAAAAACGGCTAATAATATTTTTCATAGGTAAAATTTTGAGTGAACACTTTATCCCGAATGATAATATATTCTAAAGAAATGTTTCTAAAATACCAAAGTAAGTATAAACCGCAGTAATTGCAGAATGGTTATGATGTCTTGTGCTGTATGGAATGTTTCTCCTTGTTGCAGCAATACGTGGCAGGTCTGGAGCAACTGGGACATGAGATGAAACGTCTGGAGACGGCAGGCTCTACTGTCACCGCAATCTCCCGCCAAGACGGCACGATCTACGCCAACGCCGACTACAGGAGGAACGGTAGCATATCCGGGTGGTGACATCTCCCGTGGCGCGAGTATCACACCTGTGACCTGCTCGTTTACTCACTTAGTTCCTCAACTTGCCGTCAACGCCACTGGCGTGATGGCCGACTGCCTGGTGCATGAACTGCGTTGTAGCGTGTCTGAAGAAACCATTTGTTTGGACGAAACTACGGTATTCAGTTTGTGTCAGACTGTTCACATGTGTTCTGTGTATTGATTGTGGTGCCATTGTTAAGTGCAATATTATGGACAGAGAATGGCGTAAGAGAATCACGCCCTTATCGTGTCTGCCGCTGCAGTAGATACACAAGTTCCCAGTGATCAACTGTTGAGTTAATATCCCTGATAATGTGCCTTATGACAACGTTAAAACAGTTGGACTGGACATACTAATGAAAGAACCTTTGACAAATGTGAGACTTAATGAATATGGGGGAAATATTCGCAGGTTCAACGACCTGCACACTTTACAGACATAAGTATATTCGAACAGACATAAACTTCTCATAGGTTGTTATTTATGAAAGAAGTTTTGGACATTATCACGTCTGTTTATAAACTTACATCGTTTCAGGTAGTGTCAAATATATGTCCGCTCAGCCGCGAATGCGTCACAAAAGTGCAAGTTTCGAAATTCAAACCTTTATATTTAAATGATTCCTAACAAAATCAGGTATATATTTATGAGTAATTTCCGCTTAATGTCAAGAAGATTCTGGGCTCACCAATTCCAGTTTTAACGAAAGTCTTAACAATTCATTGTAACCATTGTTGGTCTTAATGTTGGACATATATGCTAGGATGATACATATCTGACATGGATTATCAACCACAGACGTAGAATGTTTCAATTTCAGCATATACTTTCTCTCCTAATTTCAAGGGTTACAACATACTCGTGTTGAAGTCAGCTAATAACTAAGAACTCTGAAAATTTTACGATTTGATTACAGGATAAGCTGGAATTCAATCACATATTAATTTAAGTACTTTTAATTGGTTATTTATTTCATTGAATCTCCTGGAGTGCAGTCTGGTGTGTGTGTGTAATATTGTGGAATCTAGCTTACAGATCGTTAATTCCCCAACATTTCCCAGTTCCTATGTTGAAACATAAGGTACCGTAAACTGGGTATACTTTGCACCAGCATGTGTAACTTTGCATCATCAAAAACATATATTTTCTATGCTGACAGTTGAAAGACAAGTGATTGTATTCGATGGTATTAAATTACAATTTTTTAAATACCCAGTCGTGATGTGTCTTTATTTCAACAAACGACTTAGAAAAACATATTTTTAGTGTTGCAAAGTTACCCATGCTGGTGCAAAGTATACCCACTTTACGGTACTCTCATGTTTCCCTGATGATAATCACATTCTCTAGGTATGATCATTTATGCACTATTAATAGTTTTTAAATAAACTTGAATAATTTTTCTCTAAGAAAGTTCCGTTGTTTGGAGATCTTTTAGGATTATCATTATCAGACACCTGGAAATATCTTTGCTTGAGCGACCAGCCGACTGGACTCTGCAGTCCTGTATACACTGTGTCCTCAGATACTCGTTCATTGACAGCTGCTACAGAGAGTGGACAGTTGTACATGTGACAAGATAGCGCAGCAGTCAGTAAGTGTATAAATGTAGGTGAATTATTGGTTCAAAGTCTTCAAGAACGAGTTCCAAAGTGTTCAAGTGCGATAAAGTCATAATTTTACATTTATATGAAATAGAGTTTGTTTTGTAGACGATACTTGTGAGTGCAATTTTCACTTACGGAACAATTTTATCTTCATATAGTTTCCTCATAACGGTGCGTCAAAGTCAAAATTTGCATGTTCTGCTGCCATGCAAATAGTGAAAACCAATAGACTTACGTACATGAAATAATTCACAGTGAAATAACATGCCATGTTCTACGTAACAAAACATTTTAAAAAATCCCGCGAATTTTTTATTTAAAAAAAATTGCTGAATTTGCCATTTTTTTCTGTGCATTTGCAATATTTTTTTAATTCAAAATATTACGTTGTGGTTTTTTTATGTTTTATTGCATAGCTCATTGGATGTAAGTTCACAAAGTATTACTTTTGTTTAAGTAGGTCAGTTGGTTTTCACTATTTGCATGGCAGTGTAACAAGCAAGTTTTGACTTTGACACCCCGTTATGAGAAAACTATGAGAGCTAAAATTGTTTCGTAAGAGAAAAATGTACTCAAAAGTATCGTCTACAAAACTAACAATATTTCATAAAAATTTAAAATTATGATTTTATAGCTGATGGACACCCTTAAACAAGAAGCAACTCACACCCAGTAGAGATTGAAGTCTAACTTATCCTCAACCGAAACGTGAAATTTACGGGTCTCTCTGTAACCATTACTTTCTGACACAGGTTGCAAAAGTGACACTCTTAGTACGAGAAGTAATCTGAAATGTGTAACGACTTGTTGAAGTTATATAATTAATTTCAGTACTATTATGTAAGAACGTTGAAGAGTTACCTAATAGTAGACTAACTTTAGGTCAACAGTTATTTGGTTTTGTAAATATTTTGAAGGTTTCTGTGTTCGATCTATTCGTTGCAGACAGTGTTAAAACACAGGCTGTTTTCGACGCACATTACTTCACTGTTACCACAACCAATGTACATTCTCTAATTTGTAATTTTTTTGTACAAACATGTGTAAATAAAAACGTATGTAGCTTATTCTTAAAATAGATTCTTGGGCACTGAGTCACTTGTGTATATTGCACTGAGGATAGCCAGTTGTCTGACAAAACAATGTACCAACTCTGTTGTTTCTATATTACAACTATCATCCTATCAGTCCTCTTTCCCGTTATCCTCTTTATTGTGTTAAAACGATACTCAGAACTACGAAACCAAAAAATTACTTTAACTTCGTAGCCCAACTGAATTGAGATTCGCAGTTCCAAAATTAGATGTAGTCTATTTAGAATAAAACAATTCATTTATTTACTTTTTATTACAAAATGTATCCATGAGATTGAACATCTGATATCAACTTACTTTAATTAAATTTTTGGTATAACTATTTTTTTCCAGTATTAGTTTCTTACACGTTATGTATTTTCTCAAATCCAAATTTTCAACCACTGAGAGAGTTTTTGACAATTCTAATGCGAATTACAGCATGACAGAGTTTAATACGCATGTCAAAATATGGGAAAAATAAATACACGTGGAATTTCGTAACCGTTAAATAAACAAGAGTAAAAAATTATTGCGTTTTTGTTTAACCAAATTATTTCGTTCCATGCAGAAAGAGTATATCCTTTTTTTCTTATTCCGACAATAATTTATTACTTCATTAACTTTGTTAAAATTTGGGACTTAACTGAGTTCAATAAATGTGTTATCGTTTTAAAGGCATTTATGTGTGGTCGTTCGGGATGTAATGTGAGCACTAAAGACTTAACCTTCGGAAAAAATCACTAACCGTTACTGCATCTGATTCAACATTAACAATGGTTATCTTCCGCCTTATACGGTTGGTAGCGAATTGCCGAGTGTAGTTCCGTTTTTTTTTTATTTAAATACAAAAGTGACAAAATAAATTCAACTTAAATCGACATATTTGTGTTATATATAACATATAAACATTTTTTATCAAGCTTATATAGGTTCCAACCTACTGCACAACTTATCTATCAACGAGCAAACATCAAGTGACGTGTCCAAAGAGGTTATTTTCCGCTGATAGTCGTTACGAGCTTTAAGGTACAAGTTCGCTGAAAACATAACTTCAGCAGGGCTTTATTTTGTGCTTTCCTTATCCCGAACAAGCTGTATAACCATTATGAATAGGGTTTTCGCCTGTAGTTAAGTGTGAAACTGTACAGCAAAGCATACATGTTGAAGTGCTTGCTCTCCAACCAGGGGCCAAAAATAACCAGCTACAGCAAACTTCAGCTCCGTGCTCAACTTTCTCCCCATAATGTGTCTTTACCAGCGCAGCAAAATTAGAAAACATATTGACTTAGGTTGTTGCGAATATATTATATCTGTCGATTGAAATATATGATGTTTCCATCTCTGTGGTGCTTAAAATATCCTGTATCTGTATTTTCTTGTCAACAAATAAAGTAACAAAGTAACCCTTCACGGAAAGGGCATTAGAAACACAGAATAGGAAAGCCATCATTTCAATGCTTGCCGTAAGAAGTTGAGATTTAAAATATTGTACGGATTCTAAATGACGTATCGTCGGTGAAGATGAAACTCGTATGACAAACAGGTTGAGAGAGAAAAAAAGTAAACTTTCTATTTTGTTTCTTAACACATTTCAGTACGATAATGCTGGTATAACAGAACATATGAAGTCTTCTGAATTATGTTGCTAACTTTGGAAAAAATACATACGCGATAGTTGCATCATCACGGAAGATAACGACTGAGGATCTGCATAGCAATTGACGTCGGCTAATGACAAGTTTGCGGCAAGCCTGACGCGACAAGCTTACCTATACGATACCTGAGTAGCGAAGTTTTCCTGAATCCTAAATACTAGCAGGAACACTGCGCGAAATAAATAAGCAAAACGTTAACACAGTTTTAAAGAACATCACCCAACATCGCCACATGGCATCTCAATTTACAAAACAAGCATCACAACTCGGCGGAATTGGCGGAGGCGGATGTCAACGCCGTACCAACGAACAAATTCTTTCTAGACTTGCTCATCAGGCTTGCCACAAGCTTGCTGCAAGCTTGCAAAGTTATTACGAAAGACCTGTAACAGTGCCCGGAAGAAACAAGCCTGCTGCAAGCTTGCGGCAAATTCGCATGCTGGCATGCTGTCTGGGTGTGTTTTTAAAAAACCTATCGCAAAAACCTTCAAAACACATACATATTAAACACGAAAAATCATCAATGAATTTATTGCAGAAAAGCCTGTTTAATCATTACCTGGGTGTGACGTGGGGGTTGAAGCCAATTCACTTAAATTTTAAGTGAAAAATTTCGTTACTTTTAAGTGTCTCTGGAGAATCTGAAAAAAAAAAAAAAATTCCAACATTTCTGAGACCTAACAATTACTACACTTGACGTTAAAATTTTAGTATAATCTGAAAAACCTGGATGCCGACAAAACCAGGAGGGGGGAGGAGGAAGAGGTGCTCTGGGAATAGCCTGCTGTTCCAATGTCTCTGCCAGCGAGTAAAATCACAACAAAAATACGCTCCCCTTTGTAATCCGTCTCATAGGTATCTCTTAGATAATTTAATATCTGTGGTTTTAACACTCACTTCACCTTTATAGGCCATTCACAATAAAGTGAGCACTGCATAAGTTTTCTTTCAGCCGTTTAGCCTCCAACTTTACGATTTTGAAAAATGAAAACTTCTGTGTAATTAATAACTAGTGTAAACATTTCAACACACTCAAAAGTTAACATATACTGTCCCAATAAAACATATTTTTAATTAATTACATGTTCTGCTGAGTGCTCAGTTTATAGTGAACAGCCTATAGTTTAGTTGCTTTTGATATTTTAACACACTGCACTACACAGCCCTACGGTGCACTCGCCGGGAAGGGGAGTAGGTGGAATCTGGTTCGAGAGATCGGCCTGGGCGGGTATAATAGTTTGAGAAAATATTCTGTGCTTTAAGAGTATTGAAAGTGTTGGGTTTTTTTGGTAACACCCCGACTTGACACCCTTGCAGGCCGTTTTTTTAACT
Source organism: Medauroidea extradentata (assembly GCA_003012365.1). Taxonomy (NCBI): domain Eukaryota; kingdom Metazoa; phylum Arthropoda; class Insecta; order Phasmatodea; family Phasmatidae; genus Medauroidea; species Medauroidea extradentata. Next base: position 5,381 of record PNEQ01085488.1, on the reverse strand, counting down.
GCAAATATTTCCGTTTTTTTTTTTAGATGCAAATATAATAATCATCAGTTCACAATATTAACCAGGATCAAGTTCTTTGTGTTGTAGAGAGCCGAAATATGTTATAATTTATACCGGCTGTCCGGCTTATCAACATTGTTGTAATCTGGGTTCGATTACACCGGCAGAGTCAACCGGATTTTCACATGTGATAATCGTGCCTGAACGATGCCGCAGTTCGGTTACTTTTCTCATAGATCTTCCGTTTTCCCGGCGCTTCTGCCAGCTGCCACTAATATGTGCATCTATAACAGCATAGCAGTTCCCCATCGCCGTTCATTACACGGGAATTGAACCCAAACCATTACGTCAAGAAATGTCGTCGGAATTGTTAAAAAGCAAATGTTTAAAGATAGGATTGTGCCCTAAGTGGTACACGTATCAGTAGGTCGACAGAGAGTAACAACTTTAAAATTGTTTCTCCGTGGTCACTGGTCATATCTAATGTTCAGTATTTCTGTAACATTTTACATATTTCCACCACTTAAACTGTCGAAATTTGAAAAATTATTAATTCGCTTATTTGGTATTTACGTAGGTATCATTCCTATTCAGAAATCATATCGATATCTCAACACGTCTAAGAGATGCAGTAGGATAACGGGGTTGGGGTAGAGGCTCCCTGCAGAATTGTAAAATTTTAAATAATTTTTATATTTGTACAATTTTTTTTACTTTATAGACACATATTGTGACAATTTTTACAGCCGTGAAAAGTTTCTAGATTTCATAGATTTTGTGTATAGACAGGTCAAGCCCAAATTTGCAAAAACTGTTTTGTACAAGAGACGAAAACCATCTGACTCAGTGAAATAAAATAATTCTACACTGAAAAACAGTGTCACATGTTACGTCAAGAATACTGAAATGAATATATTTTGTTTCTTTAAATAATTTTCAATATTCTGCCATTTTTAAATACGGAAAATGTCAATGCCGGTTTTTTTATATATGCTGTCTTGACGTAATCCGTGACACGGTTCTTCAGAGTAAATTAATTCATTTCTTTAAGTCAGTTGATTTTCATTTCTTGTATAAAACCGTTTTATGCAACTTTGTGATTTGAAATTTGTCACTATACAAAAACTGTAATAGCTGGAACTTTTTTCATTGCTGTAAAAATAATGTGTATCTACAAAACAAACCGTATCTCGTACAAATATAAACATTATTAAAACAATTAAAATTTAGCTGTATCTCGGTCCTTAATTGAAACCACGTTTCGTATTTTTAATGTACTTAGAGGCTGGATTTCAAAAAGACCTGAAACTGCTTTTTAGGGATATGCGTATGCTTGATTTTGAAACAACAGTCAATTCGATATCACAACGGGTTTAAAAGCTATCGGAAATTTATTAAAATCACATTTTACAACCTTTCACCACCTTTTATTAAATTTTATAAAACTGAAAAAAAAATCAGGTAATATGCATTTTTGTAAATTTTATGCTGAAGTAAAAAGCACCCTGATATCTCAACTGGTTTAAGCGCTGTTTGGAATCCGTGGAAAAATAAATTTTACATTTCACTACTTACCTTAATTTTCAAGTTTCGAAAAGAAAAAATCTTTCCTAGTTGGTGTCTACGGTGCAAGGGAAAGTCCATTTCAAAATTTCAAAAATCGAGGTCCAGTGGTTTGGACTTTGCGTTGACGAGTGTGTGAGTGGGGCTCTTCATTTTATATAGAGAGATTATATGTGTAGTGTCAAAGCAAATTACACAAGAGCAAGGGAACATTTAAATAATATATTTTTTATGTATGATACGCCATTGCGTAAAAGGAAAAAAAAATTATAGATGTGTGTGAAAATGGTTAAGAAGTTTCAAAGTGTTCTTGTGGTCAGCATCAAATTGTATATAATGTAGGTGTGAAATTACGAGGTTTAGTTAGTAACTTGTACGTTCGTTGGTTTTTCAAGGCTACCAAATAAGTTATAAATTCAGCATAAAAATGAGTATGTGCAAAAATGTGATCTTAAAAATTTAACGAAAGATAAAATATATACCTTATAACAAAAGGAAAATTAATATCGAAGCATGTGCAAATGAATAGCTAGAAAATTTTTGCGAGCCTGAAATTCGTTAAAACAAATCAAACACGATAAGCAAATAAAAAACAAATTTAATTGATTATTATTTTGCTGACTGTATTACATATGAGGCGTTCAGAAGCCATACCGACTAACTCCGTAGTTACTAATTGTTCAGTAGGACACAAAATATTTTTACTTTTAAAAATTCAAGTGTTAAAATTTGCATAGTTTCGTAATTTTTTTCTTATTTTTCACATGGTAATTTATTTTCTAATCGTATTTATAACCTTATAAAGATATTTATAAAAATAATAGAATGAAAAAAAAAACATTATTTTCTGTGGAGTTAGACAGACTGCCAACTGAAATTCATTCAAAATCATTCTAATGAGTTATGCACAAATCTACGTACCGTTTCTTATGAGGTATCGAGTTCAGACCTCAACCAGAACCCCTTCTTAACCCCCCCCCCCTTCCACCGGCCCTTTGTTTACCTACAAAATTGTTGAAAAAATATTTTTACTGTTTAAAATTTCTTAAGTTTAAAAAAGTAACTAATCACACCATTAGCTTGCTTAAATTCAGTCCATTCATAGTATATTCTGAGTACGCATAAGCTTCATCATCACTGGCTAGCTGAGTTGAAATAAATAATTATATATATATATATATGTATATATATATATATATATATATGTGTGTGTGTGTGTGTGTGTGTGTGTGTGTTTTGAGACCCTTATGAGTGGGGCACAGGGGAATAAATATATTTCAGCAAATTCAACTTTTTTTTTTTTTTTCATTTTAATGTCATACATTTTCTTGACAAGTAAATCAGAGTTCAAATATTTCCGATTTGGATTGTGTGATCGGCTGTAATGACAACGGTAAGCTGGAAATGACTACCTATGTGGTTTACGACATCAGTTCTTTGTTGCCTACAGTAGAATGACCTCTTTTGTCTAAAAGAAGACTGACGCCACCTTGAACACTGGCGTTGTAAATTCTACCAGCAGAAATATGAAAGTTTTCTCTGAAGTATTTTTTACATAAACTTCAAATGCGTGAGATAAAAGGAAAACGATATTTCCTTGGACCTTTTGCACTATTGGTAGGTCTACGTCTGCTAATGCTACTTGATCTTACTCAGCTGCGTAGAAATACATTTCGCTGAGATTGATTAGGATGGCTGTAGAATGATCTGAATAATTTTTTGCTATCATTTACGGAAGTTTTTGTATTGCGCCCTCTTGCACAACGACAAAGTTTGTCATTAAAAAACCCTTTCTTGAACTTTTTATGCCCGCTCTCGTTTTGTATTATTGGCCAGACAGTCTCATTTTCTTGTTTCGTGCCATCTTCCATGTTTCTGGATTCCTTACACGCTTACGGCCTCTTTGCTGCTTATTTGAACTTTTTATTTTCATTAATTTTTATTTTCTGATAAATAACCGTTAAGCCTACTAATACTATTTGTATACTTTCTATAGGCGATTCTACATTCACTTCATTTAATTAAGAGTTTGCACTAATTCTAGACGTACCTGCCACAGGTTCAGGTATATAGTCTGGATCTGTGTCTGTATTGTCAACAGAAATATCACTTATAGTGCTACGACTATCACTTTAAATTTCAGAACCACTCATTTTCAACTAAAATTAATACAAGTAATTAAATAGTATGATTAGAGAATGTCCGTAATCATCGTGTGCATCACAAGACCAAACATAACCTCTCAAAACAACAGCTGAAGTAAACGATAAAAAAATTTATAGTTCCACGGAGTTGACAAATATAATGCACTTTTATAAATATTATTTACCCTACTTTTATATTCATGTCTTAGTATTACACAGATTCTTGATTATTAACGAAGCTTGCATTGTAAACAGCACCGAATGCTGTTGTAGTAATTCATATGCCGCAAGGATGTTGTCAATATATAATATTTCGGTTACGCATAATTTATGGACTGGTTGCTTAAATTACACTCTGTAGTGTTCTTGTTCCATTTTTTCTTATATAAATTAATTTTTTCATGGACTAGGCTCTCGGATTGTTAACTGTCTCTATCTAGTCTTTGTAAAACTTTTCGCTAAAAAATCACTATTCAAGCTAGTTTAATATTAGCATGTCTAAATAAGAAAAATGCTTCAAGTGCACCATTTTACACCTTGAAATCCCATTATTGAGGGGTTCAGTGTTCCGAGATGTACCCTCCCAATTCCGAAACTTCCCTACGCCCTTGACAATTTTATTAGTTTTTTATTGTAAAACATGTAATTTATTTTGTAATTGAATCGTGGTTTAGTTGTTTGTATTCCTTTAACCAAAGAAACCTTTTTTGGACATGTACATTACATCAGCATAAGTGCTATTGTTTTCATTGTGTGCTTGTATGTTTTTGCAGTAAACTATTTGTAATGTAGCTTGTGTTAGTTCGGCCGGAGTAACAAATAAATAATAATAAAAAAACGGAAGAAAGTGTTCGTGCAATTTTAAAATCAGTTAATGGTTAGAGACAGGAAAAATTCACATACTAGCCTCAAAGAATATCTGCGTACTCAAGACTACTCGATAACACAGTGATTTCGCGTGTTTGGGACTGTATTAAATTGCTTCTGTATTACTGGTTCTGCGACCTCCTGGAAGTGTCAACTAAGTCAAGAATCAATCACTAAAGTGACACGAACTTATTGGCTGAACATATTACTCCCTCCAGAGAATCCTGTATCCTCCAGTGCACATGCGCGCGGTTTACTGACAGGTATTGCTGCGAAAATCTAGTTGATAATATACATCTAAATGTCTTGTAGAGATGAATCAACATTGGAAAGCTTACTCGCCAGTTCAGTGGTGTCCTGATGTATGCTTGCGAGGAGGGAAGGGGAGGGAATGATAGGGAGGGAGCGAGCGCTCAAGAGGGGAGGAAGCGTTTAATCTCGAGGCGGGCGGCCGAGTATTTCCGATGATATCCGAATGCTTGCACAGTGTCAGCGGCGAGACGAAATCACCAGCACCGGTATATCAGTCTAGGGATGTTGATATCGGAAAAAAATATCGATATATCTTATATCGGGTATTTTTAAAAGTATCGTTTTACTAACCGATATATCGAAATAAAAATATCGTTTTTCAATATACCTAATTTCGATATTTATATTAGTAGTGCCCATTTTGAATTTAATGTTTTAATTTTTTTTAATCATGTTTTTTATTTCATTTTAAATATTTAGGAAATGATACAGCATGGAATATGTCCTTAGAATAATACAATGAAGAATGTGGAGCAGAAGAAACGATTTTCGAAT
>PNEQ01085487.1:0-48885 GCA_003012365.1 Medauroidea extradentata | reverse complement strand
TTCACTTTATTCAACTGTAAATTAAACATTGCAAACTATAGGATGTCAATCAAAGAAGTTTAATTATTATTTTTTAAATATATAATAAATGTTAAATTTTGTCTATTTGTGTAAACTTTCGGTACCATGCGCGACCGGAAGATATCAACAGATCTTAAGTTTCTTTACATAGTTTTTCTTATCATTATTAAAGGCAATTTTTCCGCACTATAGCAGTTCGAAAAAAAAAAGTTTATCTTTTTCAGCCCACCCTAATGCCCACCATGCCCAACAAAGGAGCCGCACCCAGAGATCAGGGGAGCCACTGCAAGCATTGTGGCAGGACATTGTGCGACTCGCCCATTTGTCGCTGAAGGAGTGTCCAGAACAAGCACGAGACATAATAGCAGTCGGCTTCTTCGTCGACGCCATTGCCGATGTAGATGTACGCCAAACAGTGCGTCTGGTCGCTCCAAGGACTATGCAGGATGCCCTGGCCAGAGCACTGGAGGTTGACTCTGCAAGAAGACCATCAACTCGGCGTGCTGTGCGGTCGGTCGCAGTGGCAGGCGACGATAGAGATAGCCGCTTCGAGAACACCTTGAAGAGAATGGAAACCGTGATACACAGAAACACATCAAATACACCCCGCCCTCGACAACAGGGACGACCAAGCTGTTGGGATTGTGGAGGGCCCAGACACCTGAGAGCCCAGTGTCCACGATGGCTACAGAAAAACAGAAACCAAGAGCAGGATAAAGCTGCCCGATCTGGCCAGTTATCGGGAAACATGTAAGCACCGGTCTTAAGGGGCAAATGCCGGTGGCTGCAGGAGTTAAGGCCCCAGTATTTCTTCAAGTACGCTCAGTGAAACAAGATTTTAATGCAATCCTAGTGGACGGCAGTCTGGATAATGTTTCTTGCCATATGGTTGTAGACACTGGAGCAACCATTACTGTTGTCAGACCGGACATCGTGGGACCTTGTCCCCAGCAGTCACAGGGCCATAATTACAGGCAAAGCTTTTTGACGACAGTGACATGTGAGACCACACCAGTGAAGGGGAAGAAAAAAGTACAGTTGAAGTTGGGTGACCTCTGCATTGAGCACGAAGTGTACATAGCCGACATAGAAGATGAATGTTTATTGGGCCTGGATGTGTTGCGCAAGTTAGAGTGCTGTATAAATACTCGGTCGGGCGTACTAAGGACTGGTAACCGAGAACTGGTAATGATGCCACGAAGCGAACTATATGTGCCAACCAGCTGCCAAGTGGTCTGTTGTGAGACAACGGTTTTGCCAGCATCCAGTGAGATTGTCATCCCCCCATGGTGTCGAAGCAATTTTGTGCGGAGTATAGCTCTGGTCGAACATATGAGAAGAGGAAGCAGCTAACCTGATGAGGTGGTGTTAGCAAGAACATTGGTTTCGCCGAGTTCTGGAAATGTACCTGTTCGAATGGTCAACTTGTCGAACAGGGCAATCCAGCTTGAGGAGGGGGCCATAATAGGTATGTGCAAACAAGTCTCCCAAATAACTACAACCGACAAAGAAGCCATCAAGTCAGGTGACTTTAATGGGACTATGCCAGAACCACTCAAGTAACTACTGACTAGAACTGGAGAAAATCTGAACTGGAGACAAGAAAAGGCTGTGGCAGAACTTCTGAAGAAAACAAGAAAACCTCTTCATGTGGGCCACTCGATCTTGGCAGAACATCCGCTGCACAACACCACATTGATACAGGAGAAGCTAGGCCAATCAAGCAACCTCCAAGACGACTGCCTATGGCTACACAAGAGACTGTGGATGGCATCTTGAAAGAAATGAAGGACTTGGATGTGATCGAGCCGTCGGTCAGCCCTTGGTAATCACCTGTTGTGCTAGTTAAGAAGAAAGATGGGTCCACAAGATTTTGCGTGGATTACCACCGGCTGAATGATGTGACCAAAAAGGACTGCTACCCCCTCCCCAGGATTGATAACACACTGTACAGTTTGACAGGGTCACAATGGTTCTCTACACTTGACATGAAGAGTGGCTACTGGCAATATGAGGTGGCACAAGAGGACATGGAGAAGACAGCCTTCTCTGTGCAAGGGAAAGGAACTTGGCAGTTTAAAGTCATGCAGTCTGGGCTATGCAATGCCCCTGCTACCTTCGAACGACTAATGGAAATATCCTACCTCTAGATATTTGCCAAGTTTACTTAGATGATATCGTGGTCACAGGTAAAACATTTGAAGAACACCTTACCAGATTAGATTCCGTGTTCCAGAAAGTGGCTGCTGCAAATCTGAAGCTGGTTCCCAAGAAGTGCCACCTGTTCCAAAAGAAAGTTAGTTTCCTAGGGCATGTGGTATCCGTTGATGGAATCCAGACTGACCGAAAAAAACAGGGCAATAAAAGACTGGCCACAACCAACAGACAGGACACAGGTGAGAAGCTTTCTTGGACTCTGTGCTTATTATCAGCAGTTAGTACATGGATTTGCTACGATTGCCAAGCCACTACATGAGCTCACTGAAGCCTAAAAGAATATTTCTGTGGACCCCTGAATGTGAAGCATCTTTCATAAAATTAAATTAAGTTTTAATGTCCCCTCCAGTTTTGGACTTCCCCAATAATGAAGGCGAGTTTATATTGGACACAGATGCGAGTGAAGTAGGCATCGGTGCTGTGCTATCACAGGTTCAAGATGGAGTAGAGAAGCCTCTAGAATATTTCAGCAAAGTGCTGCAGAAACCAGAGAGAAACTATTGTGTCACTCGCAGGGAGCTATTGGCAATGGTGAAGTCCATATCACATTTCCACCACTACTTATATGGCAGACACTTTACTCTGCGAACAGATCATGCTGCTCTACGCTGGCTACTGAACTTCAAGAATCCCGAAGGACAAATAGCTCGATGGATACAACACCTTCAAGAATACAACTTTGATATAAAACATCGTGCTGGTCGCTCCCACAATAATGCAGATGCATTATCTAGCAGACCTTGTGACCCCAACTGTCGCCATTGTGAACGGCAAGAGGAGAAAAGTGGAGTGGTGCGCTATGTCAGAAAAACAAGGCTCCAGGCATCAATGGCCAATGGGAAGTGCTACTGGATTGATGACAAGATAAGATAGGAACAAAGAAATGACCCGGACTTGTGCCCAATACTGGACTGGAAAGAGCAGGACCACCGGCCAGAATGGCAGGAGCTATCTGAAAAGAGTGCTACAAATAAGGCATATTGGGCACAGTGGAGTTCAGTTGTTCTGAAGAATTGTGTCCTCTACCGGAACTGGGAGAGTGCAGATGGCAGACATGAACACCTACAGTTGGTCCTCCCAGAGAACAAGGTCCCAGAGGTACTGAAGGAGCTCCACAATTCTGTGTCAGGTGGTCATTTCAGTATTAATAAGACACTCAACAAGGTTCGAGAGAGGATTTACTGGCTTCATTGCCGTGAAGATGTCGATAGATGGTGCCGAATGTGTGACAACTGTGCCGCAAAGAAAGGCCCGAGGATCAGAGGCCGAGGTCGTCTCCAGAAGTACAATGTTGGTGCCCCATTCGAGAGAATGGCGGTCGACATCTTGGGTCCCTTGCCAATAACCGAGAGAAACAATCGGTACTTGCTGGTGGTGCAGGATTACTTCACCAAATGGCGAAAGGTTCTTCCCATACCGAATTAAGAATCTAGCACAGTGGCTGATGCACTGGTCGAACATGTGTTCTCAAGGTTTGGAGTGCCATTGGAGCTTCACTCGGACCAAGGGCGGAATTTCGAAGCGAACCTGTTCCAAGAAGTGATGAAGAAAATGGGTATAAAGAAGACCCGAACCACTCTGCTACAGCCACAGTCTGATGGAATGGTTGAACGCCTAAATCGCACCCTTGAGCAGTATCTATCCATCTTTATATCTGATAATCAAAAGGATTGGGACTCCAAAGTACCACTGTTTCTGCTAGCATACCGCTCTGCCATCCATGAAGCAACTAATGTGACACCAGCAAGGATGCTGTTTGGAAGAGAGCTCCATCTCCCGAGCGACCTGATGTTTGGACGACCGGGGGAGGAAGACCAGATTGCATCCCCAGTGTATGCCAGCGAGTTATGTCGCAAGTTGGTTCACATGCACAACTTCGCCCCGTGACACCTTAAAATCAACACCGACAGGATGATAACTCGCTACGATAGGAATGCACCAGACGAAACATTCCAAGAAGGACAACTGGTGTGGTTGTACAACCCTCAGAGAAAAAAGAGGTATTGTCCCAAGCTGCAGAAGTTTTTGGAAGGCCCTTATGAAATAGTGAAGAAGATCAATGATGTGGTGTTTCGGATTGTTCGTCGAGGCTCTAGGGCGAGAGGACCTAAAGTTGTACACATCGACAGATTGGCCCTCTACGATGGACCTGAGGCTGTTTTGTCTGTTCGGGATGAACAGACTTAAGGAGGGGGCAGTGTTGCGTGCCATGTATATGGAGGCCGGCGGTCTGCGGCTGTTTCATAACACTTTGTGGGCTGGCCCATGGCTCAATGCCCGGGTGTCTTGTGGTGGGAATCCCGCCGAAACTACGTCGTAGATACCTGTCCCAACTGCGCTTTAACCCTTCGGGGGCGACCTACATGACTAAAATCATGTCAGAAACATGATGTAATGTCTATTTTTAGACCCTGAAATGCGGGGAAGACCCGACTGTCTTGCCTAGTATAAAAGCGCAGAATCGGCACATTTAAGGGGAGTTCGCTATTGGTAGTGCTAGAGGAAGGTGCTACGCCTGTGGAGAGAGACTGGTGAAGACATCTTGGTGACGTCAGAGTCTACTGAGAGGCGGCAGGCGGCTACCTTCGGAGCAGTGTTGGGCGAAACAAGAGGACTGCTGCGGCGGGCTGACAGACGAAGAGGAGGTGCGCGATGAGAGTAGAACCGAAGACATCAAGAGTGAAGACAGAGGTGCACTCGGGGTGCTGCGCAGCACATGGTGAGCCATCACCACTTCGAACTGATAAGGTTGTACATTGTCCCTATTTGAAAGCCTATTGTTTGGATATATGACTGAATTTTATTGTGATTTGTAATTTTCAATTAATTGATGGTAGACTTTCTTTGTGCTTTAATTGTCCAAGCTAATTAACGTGTCTGTGACACAGGAGTAATTGTGTGCATAACTAATTGTGTTGTGAAAGTTATAGTTGATTACTCTTTTGTGTATTTCGTAGCTTTGTGAGCTATTAAATCCAGTACTTAATTTAACTCTTTTACTTCTAATTATAAGACCTCTATCCCAAAGATCTCATGGGAATTGCCCACTTGAAAAGTTTGTGCTCAAACTTGTAACAATATGTTCATGTGTTGTAACTACATTTCTTTTTTCGCAGGTTTGTAGAGGCTCTACTGCTTCCACCCCCTGACCTTGTTAGGACAACAATACTACATCAGATGTACCTGCCATCATAACGCACACTAGTACCAACATAAGATCTCGCCATCACTGACTCAGCTGGCTATAGTTTCACTTCCTAAACTACACCCATGTTCCCTATTCCTTTGGGTAAATCCGGCCGCGTTCAATTATTATTATCGGGCAACTGGTTTATTCCAGTGCGGTGCTGGTTTACTTATGCTTCCCCACTAGACTATGCAGATAGGCTGTCGGAACAAAATTGCTGCTCCTACAGTCTAGATCCCTAGACACATCGCGGGCCTGGGTGCGGTCCCATCTTCCCTCAAAAGTAGGGAGAATGGAATGGCACTCTGGGTCACACTTTTACATTTACTACGAATAGCGTATAGTCTAATCGGTTGGCACGCACTAGTTCCCCCCTCCATAGCTAACCCCCATTATCAGGAGGTCACACCAAGCCAGCTGGCAGGTCGGAGATCACATTTTGCTGCGAGGAGGGGCAATACAAAAAAAATTTAACTTCATTCGCATCTTGGTGTTCCAACCAACTGTGTCTCAGCCTGAAGACGGAAATAGATCGCAAGTCCCACACACTTTTTCGTTGATTTTAACTTGTGTTGCGTTGTCTCTTGTCTTTTGTTTGTTGTCCACTGTTTACTATTTTTTTACTGCTTCCATTTTTTCATATTAGGAATCTGGATTTCCTTGAGTCTGTCTTTTGTGCCTGGCTGTTATCGATATTTGACTGAATTCTACCTTTAGAATTCTTGTTGTCAAATTAATAACACTGGCACATATTTATTTGGGATTATTTTATCGTTTTTTTTTTGTTTTAATAGCTGTTTTTGTGTTCTTATACTTTGTCATTTTACACAAGTTTGGAATACAATACACGAGCAATGGGGAATGTTCACAAACCAATAAATTCTGATTGTAAATTCCCATTGCAGCAAAACCTTATAAGAGCAAATACTAACATCAAATACCTTACCTACCACAAAAGACAAAACTACTACATCATACCTTGAAGTTAGTTAAGTACAACTACTAACAAAAACGACTGTACACAAAAAGTGCATATTTAAATTTGGAAACAGTACAGAGAAATTAAAAAAAATTCGTGTTCTTGAATGTGAAATATGAACCAAGTAATTGAAACTAGACAAAACAAGACTTAAAAAAATAAAGACGTATGTGAATAATGCCAATAAGGAACAAAAACTATAAAAACCACAACTGCCAAACGATATACTTAAGAAGTGAGGGTTTAGAAAAACATGTGTAAAGTATTATTATTCTCATTAATTAATTGATGTGAAAATGGAAACACTGTAAGCACCTAAGATGAAACATAATGAGTAATAAAGTGAAACACAACATGTAGGGCAGTTACAGTATTATCCATGTTCTGCATGCCTTTGCCACACATTCCACACTAAAACCAGGATGTATTCACATGTATCTGACATAAATATATGTTTGACGAATTTGTAATACCAATATGAACTTACTTAAAATATTTTTGTCCTGATTACAATATTCACTGTATTTCACTCACATATAATTGCCATGTTTTCTTATAACATATTGTTGCAAGGATAATGGCCGACCAAACAAAATTCAATTATGTGGCTGGTAATTTGGCCAGCAAATTTACCATGGAATCTGGCGATATTCTGACTAGCCTCCAGATGTGAACCAGTATCAGAAACTCAAAACAGAACTGATTAAGTGGTTGAGCGCCTGCCATGAACAAAAACCAAACGATTGCTGGAAGATGAGGAGATGGGCAATCGAAGGCCATCCCAGTTCCTGAGGCACTTACAGAGCCTGACGGGGAATGCTATACCACAAGAACTCCTCAAGTCACTGTGGCTGGACCGCCTACGAACCCAAATGCAAACAATCCTAAATTCTCAGTGTCACTCACCCGTGGACTCGTCGGCCGACCTTACAGAAACCATAGCAGACACCAATTCAAGGCCACAGGTAGCGAAGGCCGCATCCCTGGATATCATGTTTGACAGGATGGCCTCACTGATGACAACGAAAACTGGTGATTTGGCAGCGACTTTACGGCAGGAAATAGCAGCCGCCGCCACCCTGCCACTCACAACAGTCAACGAAGCAGCCATCAGGACTGCTCACCATCTGCATCGAATCGCCGGCACTCTCACTGCAGGAATTCTTCTGAAGTTTTCTGGCACCACCGGTGGTTTGAAGATGTTGCACAAAGATGTGCTTCACAATGTACCTGCACTGTGAGAAACGAACAGAGTCCTCGTTGATGGCAGCCAGCGACGTCACCCATGCACCAAGCATCTTTAAGCCTCTTCGTCAACGACAGAGTAAATAAGGTAAAGTTTTTAGCAAAAACAGGTGTCGACATTTGTGTGTATCCATGTTCGCTGCTAACAGGAGAGCATGGTCAGTTAGAATATACTTTATTTGCTGCAACTGGATCATTCATTTTCACCTATGTTTTTTTCACATTTACCCTCAACCTGGGACTAAGGCGTGATTTGGTGCGGCGTTTTGTCATTGCAAGTGTCACCAAGACAATCATTGGGGCTGATTATCTCTACCATTACTGCCTCCTAGTCGATATCTGCAACTGGCACCTTGTAGATAGTCCACTTTCCTATCAGCTGTCTGTCGTTTGACGAACTGCAATATCAGCAACATAAATACATTTCCTCTGTCATCGTGCTACTCTGAATTGCTGGAGAAGTATGGGGTCAAAACTCGCCCATCCGGCACCCAACGGCCTACCCAACATTCCACTGTTTACCATATCCACACCACTGCCAGGCAGCCAGTGCACAGCAAGTCATGCTGGCTGGCACCATACAGGTTACTGATAGTGAAGCAGATATTCACAGCCCTACTTAAACTTGGGTTAGCCCATTCTTCTTACAGATTCTGGTCTTCCCCCACTCCACATGCACGGTACCCAAGAAAGGATGAGTGGAGACCCTATGGAGACTACAGGATGCTTAATGCTTGCAAAATTCCTGACAGATACCCAGTTCCGAACATCCCGGATTTTTCTCATGCCTTACATGGCAAGACAGTGTTCCCCACAATTGACCTCATCGGGGCTTCAAACCAGATTCTGTCGCCCAAACAGATATTCCGAAAACTGCCATCAGCATACCTTTCGGATTGTACGAGTTCCCCTTCATGTCCTTTGGCCTCCACAATGTTGTGCAGACATTCCAAAGATTTATCGACGAAGTTCTCCCTTGTCTGGAAATTTGTGTTGTACATTGACGACAGCTTGCTGACAAGGCTAATGGTCTCCTAATCAACCCTGCCAAGTGCATCTTTGGGGAATCACAGGTAACCTTCTTAGGGCACAGTATTTCTGCTGAAGGAACCAAGCCTTTGTCAGAAATAATGGATGCTATTCGCTCAAACAAAAAGCCATGGACTGCAAAATAACTGCGCTGGTTCACTAGGATACTCAAATTCTAGAGGCATTTCATCCCCAAGGCAGCAGAGACACAAGCTCCCTTATATAAGATGCTTAAGGGGAATATGAAAGGCAAGGACCCAGTTACATGGACACTAGAGAGTGAAAAGGCATTAGAAGACTGTAAAACTGTTCTCCCACAAACAACCTTGCTGGCTCATCCAATCCACTAGCACTAGTGAAGGAAGCCTCAGACTTCGCAGTCGGTGTAGTGCTCCAGAAACCGGTCGAAGGATTTTGGCAGCCCATGGAATTTTTTTTCAAATAAAATCAACACTGCTCAACAGAAGTACAGCACTTACGACAGCGAGCTCCTCACCATATATTTAAAGACTCACCAGTTTCGCCATATGGGAAGAGGGTAGGGAGATCACTGTCTTTACTGACCACAAACCTCTCATTTTAGATTTCGCTCAAAACCAGGAAAAATGCTCACCCCATTGTTCATGGTAGCTGGATTTCATCAGCCAGTCTACGATAAGCATTCAGCACATCTCGGGTGCTCACAATATAGTTTCTGATGCCCTCTCCTTGATGAATGCTGTCGCCGACACTATGGACTGCCAAGCTCTCGCTACATCCCACCTGGTCGATTAAGAGCTAAAAACAATACTCGCAGTAGGATTCTGGCCTACAGCTGAGGAAAATTACCATGCCAGATATACCACTCTATCTCTACTGTGATGTCTCTACTCCGACAGCAAAGCCTTCTGACACAGTGCCCTTCGTGCATAACCTCGCTCATCCAGGTGTCAGGGCATCTGTCAAGTTAGTCACTCAGATATTTGTGTGGCCGTCCATCAGGTCAGACTGTCACAAGTGGGCACATGCATGCATTTCATGTCACTGCTAGAAAACTTTGTGTCACATCTCCTCCCCAACTGGTGTCTTCTTACCACTCTCATCCATATATGATCATGTGTATCGACCTGGTGAGGCACTTGCCAGTGTTCCAAGGCTACCAATTCTGTTTGACTGTCATCGCCCACTTCACCAGGTGGCCAGAAGCAATTCCGGTAGAGAACGTTGAGACCACTACCATAGCCTGTGCTCTCTACACTGCTTGGATCACATGCTTTGGCACCCCTTCGAAATCACTACTGATCAAGGGAGACAGCCAGAGTCTGCTCTCTTCAGAGACCTCTGTAACCTGACAGGAACATCGCAATTTCGAGCAACAGCATTTCATCCTCAATCCAATGGCATGGTGGAGAGAATGCACCACCAACTCAAGGCAGCCATAGGTTGCTACAATACGGAGCACTGATTGGACATATTACCTACCATACTTATGGGCATCCAAGCAGCCTGGTTTGAAGACCTCCATACTTCAGCAGCTGAGTTGATATATGAGCAACCACTTCATCTCCATGGAGAGCTGTTGGTGGTCCATCTATATTCCCAACTAGCAGACACAGCAGGACTTGTAAAGGAGTTTCAGTAACATTTCAGCACACTCCGACCTGCAGAGGGCACACACCATGGTGAAATGAAAACATTTGTGTTTACAGACCTCGCCACGGCAACAGAAAACTTCGTCCTCCGTAAAGGAATGAAGAAATCTCTCGAGGCCTCGTACGAAGGCCCATTCCCATGCCAACCAACCCACTGACAAGTTTTAGGCCCCAAGGCCAGCACGCCCTCCTTACACCCGCATTGAAACTGTGCTCGGACGAGTGAGTCAATGCACGGCACATAACCTCTTCTTTTCTTGCGACTCCTCTTGATGATTTTGTGCCTGTGCTAGCATAATTACTAAACATGGCTTTCTGCTGGTAATCCATTTAAAACTTGCCCTCCTCGCCAATAAGTGTTCGCCCAGACCCAGTTTTAATTAGGCCTTTACCCAGGCGGCACCTTATGGGTCATCAGAGCATCATTACTGCCTTTTACTCCTGCTCCAGTTGTCTTAGCCACAGATCGAAATCTTCGAGTCGTTTCCCAATCTTTGTAGCAAAGCTGTTCCACTTCTCAAAAATTTATTTGCTTGCCAGTATAGCTTTCAGGTCTACAATTAACTATCACATAGTCTTGTAGTTGTGCTTTGAATTCCTCTCTGATGTCTTCAGTCTTGGGACATTTCAATATTACATGTTCCATCGTGTCGTCTGTCCCACAAACATCACACAAAGGTGAGTCCACCAATTTCATGCTGTGCAACTTAGCCTTGAAGTTGCCATGTCCTGTCATTAGTTGTGCACTGTAGTGGTTTACTGTTATCCTGTTTCGCTTCATCCTGTCTTCCAATTCAGGAAAAAGCTCGAATGTAATTCTCCCCTTTTCTGAGGTTTCCCAAGTTGACTGCCACCTTAGGCAGGGTTGTTCTCTAGCAATTTTCTTATCTAATAATGATGTCGTCCTTCTTTGCCGTCGGTGTTGTTCGGCCAATAATCCTCTTTCTCTGGCCAGCAGATCCACAGGCAACACTCCAGCCAGGGCAGGCAACGCATTATTCGATGATGAGGCATATGCCTTTGTGATGCTTACTGACAACATTACCGGACCCATTGGTACTCTGCTATCCACCAGGTTCATATGAGGCATCTCCATGTTCCTTTCCTACAGCGACAAGATCTGGCTGCCAAGTCTGCTTTCCTGACTGCCTTCAAGACAGTTTTTCGTGATGCTGGGTGCATCCCTGGCAGGGCGGTGCTGTGGCGGCACATCATTGCCATACACAGAAGTGATGCGCACCTGACAGCCTGTCAGTACTAGGCAGCATGGTGGGCCGCTCTACATCCCTGACTGGCAGGACGACCACTGGCAGTGTGCCACTCCCAGGCCCATTCCATTGTCCAGGCAGGACATGGGATTACTGGGGTCGTCCGACCAGCCAGCCTCGCAACCAGGAGGAGACTGTGTCTCCTGGTATGCTGTAACGACCAGTTACCTACATTCAGCCCGAATGGCCTTGTGAATGTATGTATGTATATATTGTATATATTTTGTAAATGAATGGCTTGTGTGCTGCAAACGAGGTAGGCCCTCACGTCCACGCTAAACATTTGTTTCTTTTTACTATGATCCAGCATCTGTTGATAATACATGACTTTCTTATTCTTCATTAGTTTTAATTCTTTTCTGTAGTATAGTAAAGCATCTTTGAGCATGTCGATCATTTGAGAACATGAATTTTCTTTCTACAAAGTATCGTTACTCTTATTCCATTTTCTGTATAACTGGATTTGTGATATTCGTGAAGAGTGTCACTATATTTGGCTGTTACTGTACTGTCTTGTGCTTCTTTCATTCCTATTGTTTCTAACTCCCTGTACTATTTTACAGTTTCATCCGATAAATGTGCAGTGTTGTCAACAAAATTTTCCGGAGAGACTGAAATGAGTTGAACTGTAACTTGGCTTACACTTGAACTCACTTACATCCACTGAGGACCCATCCAAAAATTGTTGCGAGTAAAACCAAATAAAGCAGAGTACAAGTCATTTTAAAAATGGCAGAGAAATTTTAAGACTCCAGCCACGATAATCACACCTGATCATTACTATACTCGGAGAGTTAGAGCCTTATGAAACTCAGCAATATAAGCTGCCAAAGTCATAACAAGCGCATAGGCCCTCTCAAATCCAGCAGGATTACACTGTTTCGCGACTCCATTAGTCCATGCACAGCTATTAACAAAAATGATATTACCAGCATAACTGTAGCTACTTTAGAATCTTATATGTTTAGTATGTTAATTTTTAGGCGACAATCGTCGCATACTGTCAATTGTCACCATCTATAACCCCGAGAAAGGCTGGTAGTTTGGCCCACTTACAGCTCTGTGCCTGCACTGAGAAGGGATGCTACCACTGCCTACCATGTCACTTAAGTCTGTTTGGTAGCATTCTGTCTCAGTACCAGTGAGGATTGATATTGACCGAGACACATAGCTACACAAAAATTACGAGTCACTCCACAAGGGAATACTAGGGTTCTCTACCATGTAATATTTAAATAAATACATTTGTTACTAACTTAATTTATTGCTCTTGTAATGCACCACTGAGGAAGCCTGGCATCAATGGCGCACATTAGAGTTCTCTACTTGTGCGGACAAGGGCTGACATCACAACCTGTCGTACATGTTGAGCCTTCGTTAAAGCCCTCAGCCCCAGAGCTAATGTAAATATGTGAGGCAACAACCACAGTTTAATCCCGAAATATGTCGCTCCAATTGATATCAGAGTTATTAACCTTACCCGACTGTTCTTTAACAGGTCTAGAATGGGAAATTACTACTACCAAGCACTATAAGCAAGGCCCGTTATGGCTTGTATGGCATGAAAATAGTTTTCCTGCAGCTCTGTATGCCTGAGGTGCCACCATTTCATCGGGCTTGGGGAGCGAGGGATATGGAATTTATTGGAACTTATATCATCAGCAGGGACCTTCAACCCCAGGGTATGTGAACATATCCCACCACTTGGGAAATTCTGGATGTTTCGTCTCTTCACAGCGATGGATTATTTCGCAGAGGGTGGCATGTCTCTCATGCTGTTGGTCCATACTTCCATCTGGCAATGAAAGGTCACTGCTGTCTGCAGAAAGAGCAAAGATGAAGTCAGTAAACTGGCTGAGCTGCAAAGTTTTGTGATGAGGTCAGCAGGAAAATACTTAGTACCTCAGCAATCAGGCATACTGGCTTCATTCGACTTGTCACTGCCAGAGGTGCTCAGGCCCGATTGGCGAAACAGGCTCGCTAAGCAGCCACTCTGATTGGCCGGGGCAGCTGGTCAAACCCACTTAAGTTCTCCCACTAGTCATATTTCTTAGTGATTCAAAAACGAAAAGTCAACAGTTGCCCTTATTTATCCTAACCTACCATTAAATTCCATGGATTTTTAATCCTTCTCGTGTCTGTCCCACAGTTGTTCTTGTACAATAATACCTACTTGTGCTGCTATTTCTGGGCCCTTATTCTGACTCGTAATAATCAGGGTGTGGTCACAACTCAGCTTGCCTTTGCTTAAGCCAGTAGCAGAATGCCAAGAACTCAACAGCCAATTAGCAGCGATATGAGGAGAGCCCAGCCATTCTGGACCGAGAAACTCGGGTCAACACCACAACTTCAGCTCCGGACAGATTGAAATAACACCTGCATAGAACACACCTGTCCTGCCTCCCTCGTCATTCGCAATGTTGCAGGAAAAAATAACCCAGAGCTTCGCAGCACAGAAAGACCCTCTCATAGGAGAAACCTGCGACCAACTATGCTAGCAATCTGGTTTAATTGGAGCAGCACCCTGGATGATACGTATAAAGCAATGATGGACTCTGCCTTATCAGCAGAGAGCCATGAGCCAGCCCAGTGCCTCCGAACAGGCAGCCAAATTATATCAGTAAACAGATATCTAAATAAGATTATATTCTGGAACTCTGCAGGCATCCGAAATAAAAGTCAGAAGTTGGCAATCACTCTCTCATGCCACCGGGTACTTGTCGTGGTCGTAAAAGAAATAAAACTTACGCCCACATAACCGTTTCTCTGTCCCAGATTATTCCTGTTTCAGGAAGTACAGAGAAAACAAAGCAGGAATCACTTTTGCAAATACTAATTAAAAGCACTATCAATTAACATGCAGCAAAATTGCCTCAATCACACACTATAGATGACATGGGAATATATATTTAACCCGGCATCCAACAAATAAATTTTATTACTTTAGTGACAACCGGATGGCACTCTGAAGAGCACAATTCTAAATAAATTAACAAATATTTCCCCAGTTATCTCGGTTGTCACCGAACTGATTGCTCAGTACTGTCACCTGGGGATCAAGGATGCAGACAACCTATGGCCCCAGCCCGAACAAGGTGTAATTATCTAAAATATGCTCCCAACGAACCGACTTACAAGCACCCACAGTAAAATCTACAGTCCGATACATAATATATTGTGATTAGATACCACAAATCCTGTTTGCCATCACTGTAGATAAAGATCTAATTGCAGTTGAAAAAAAATAATTATAATAGTATTCTAGATGCAATTGAATCTGTAACAACAGTAATAACAAACAAAAATTTACGAAGTGTAAAATTCTATCGATATGAATTCTATTCAGGAGTTAGGTTAAAGTTAGTCTCAGGGACTATAGCGTGCAGGGAATCGAACTTGGATGTTCTGTTGGGGATTCATATGTTTAATGATATGTATTACCTCGTCAAAATGCGTTGATTCGGGTTCGTCAGCATTCAGTTGACTAAGTCGCACTCGGTGTGTGCAGGATCGCTGGGCTGGACATTTGGTATAAAACTGTCTCTAAATGATTTGCACTGTGTGAGTTTTTTACGGTGGCATGATAGGCTGTAACTGCTGAACATTTAAAAGGTGGGACTGTGTCCCACTTTTTGTTAGTGCCAGTGTCATGTATTATCTTGTGTACTTAGGTGGGATAATTTATTATTCCACAGGTCTGATGGCAAGTGCAAAATTTAATTGTTAAATTGCTCTCGAAGTGCATTTAACTTCGTCCATAGAAGCTGAGTTTTACAATGCGAGCAGCACCTGCGAAGGAAATTTTTGAGTGAATAGCTGACAGCTGTTTGCAGAGAAACACTGTGGGACTTCAGAGACATTTCCAGGACGAATTGACTTATTCCTATTTGAATTAGCTCCATGATGTGTCCTACAATGGAGTATAAATCCTCGAGAGTGTTAATAGACTTCGACAGATTGAGGCTATGGTTCAGTTATAGCTCTTGATATGCTCGCCAGGTCGTGTGTTTGTAGTCGTTTACGTCCTTAATTTTCCTGTCATCAGCCTCAGGCTGATCGAATATTAATAGGACAGGGTCATGGTTATTAAGTGTACATGGTAACGGCCCGAGGCAAATTCATGAATTAATTCTATAGAAGAGTAAAGGTCATATTAAAGCTGGGTCTCAACCCATCATGTTAAATGACTTGTAGCTTTTTCATTCTAAGAAAATGTGTGAAATTCGCGGTTATATTGTGAATCTATTTACATTCTGCTACAGTACGAGCATAGCATGGAAATGCTTGTAAATATATTGTAACAACTTTGCTGTCCTGGATGCAGCCAAGTTCATTCGGGGAACTAGGACTTAGAATACTGTCTCTCCCTCTCAAATGTCCTCCAGCCACAAAAGTTTATATTTAGAAATTTTTCGCAATGCACTGTTACAGTTCAACCTGTTCGTTCACTCTCACACTTACTCTAACCACTGGGAGAGTGTCATAGTCATCCACACCTCCGTAGCCTCTCCTTGATCAGCTGGTCCCGCCCTGTCCCTCGCTGCCAAGTCCATTGCGAACACTCACAAGCTAAACACTGCAATCACTCTGCCTCTGGTCGCAGTGGGCTGGTATTTATAGTCGCCTGCCACAATGCCCAGAATAATCTCAGAGCTAACTGGTCATGCTGGTTGTTGTAAGCTGAATGTTCTAGGTGTTGTGGTAACATTCAGTTACATCAAAGCGGAATGCTTTTCGCGAATGGTTTACAGGTACCCGCCCATCCAGAAGGCAGACGACGTCAACCAGACCTAAGTGGCCCACGTAGCCTGGGGCGGGAAGGAGGTGGGGTGCAGTACACCGCCTCGCCGCCGGGACAGGAGGTTGCTAGCAGGCTAATGGAAGGAGGAGGGGCACAGTCCATCGCCACTTTGCTGGGGTTGTAGGTAGCGAACAGGGAAAGGGGAGGTGGCGTGGCTCGTCAGGTTGCTCAGCCCAGTGTCTTCGAGAGTGCTGACTCGTTTCACTGCCCCCTCCTTAAGTCTGCTCATTCAGAACAGGCCCCTTAACTTCCGGGTCGTCATAAAGTGCCAGCCTATTGATGTGGATCACCATAGTTACTGTGGGTGACTCCAGATGACCAAGTCAAAAGTCACATTGCTTAATCTCTTGCGAATCCTATAGGGCCCCTCCCAGAAACTCTTGTATTGGGAACCACTGCAAGCAGTTTGCTGAGAAACACTTAACCGTACCAGTTGTCCTTCGAACGTTACATCATTGTCTTCTTGGGTGTGTCTTGTCTTTCCTCCGATGTAGCTCGTAGCTACCCACTGTTCTTCTTGTTGCTTTCGCCGATTTTTTCTTTGCTTCGATGGTGTTCACTCTGGCAGGTCTCTAAGCAGCCGCCTCCTTGTGTTTGTGTTTTTGTTCCTAGGCGATGATGCAAGCACACTTTCAGGCACCTGGACCTCTGTCCTCCTCACTATCTGTAGATCTTCGGGCATCTCCTGGGGTTTACTGCTACTTTTAGAATTGTTTCGGCTCTAGACTGGCTTACTGATCCTAGTACTAATACATGCCACTGACCTTCGGTTCTCTTTCTGGAGGTGGACGTCAATTGGCATCTATGGGGATCCAGCTCATACAAGTCCATACTGTCCGCAACTCCAACATTCTCGGTGTCCGCGTTGTCCCAGGGTCAGGAGTCATTGTCTCTACCCTCGTTGTACAGTTCCTCACTGCAGACTCAAGCCACTGCAAGATGTCCTATGTAGTATCATAATTCTCTGCAGCATGCTGTAATTTTGATGGCACTGTGCTCTCAAGTATTACATCTGACCGCATTCCCAGCAGCCACAGTGGTTAGGTGGATGAGGATGTATCTTCATAGCCCGAATCTTATTGGTTATTACTTCGGCGGCAGCCTCTAGATTCAAGGCAGTTTCTATGCGGCCATCATAATCATGGTGACATATTGATGTCTGCATCAGATGCAGGAAAGCAGGTTCCTTTTTCGCCGATTCTACTTCCAACGCGCGAGCTTACGCCTCTTGCATGCTGTGTGGAGCTGTCAGGCATACCAAAAGTCTTGACATCGTTAATGGCGTCTGTGAAAACCCCGAAACCGATGACATCTCTGGCATCCTCGGGACATCCTTCCAGTGACAGGTGGACCAGCCGCAGAACATTATGCCACAGCTCTTGTAGTGACTCCTGTGGTCGCTGTGTGCATCTCCACAGCTTGGTGTGGTGAGCGAGTCGCAGATATCTTTCGCCGAAGCGCAGCTCCAGCACCAATACCAGGGAGACATACTCTAGTCGGCGTCACTCGGGCAGTGACTGCGGTAAGCTCAATGCGGGGCACCTCAATACTGCTGCCAGGTAATAGGCCAGCTGCTCGTTCATCCAGCCATTCAGGGTTGCAACAATCTCGAATTGGTGCCGGTATTCCCGCTAAGGAGCCTGACCATTGCAGGGGGCGGGCTTAATGGTGACAGCCTTCCCGATACCTTGCAAACTGGAACTAGTACCAATGGGCTGCTTGGTCGGTGTTGTGTTTGTAGTGACGGCCTGCTTATTGTCACCACATTCTTTTGCTGCTGCACTAGTTGACAATCCTGTGTTCGTCGCACTGCGTCCATCTTCGTGACTCTGGAGAAACTCATGCCATTCTTTCTTAAAGGGGAAGTGGTGCTCCCTTCAAAAGTTTAATTGTTTTAATAATTTTTATGTTTGTACGAGGCATTATTTTATAGGCATATATTGTGACTATATTTCACAGTAATTAAATTTTTCTAGCTGTCATAGTTTTTATATATGTCAAACCGAAATTTGCATAACATTGTTTTATACAAGAAACTAAAACCAACTGACACACATAAATGATAAAATTCCCACTGAAGAGTTGTATCGTGGGCTATGCCTTGACTAAATGAACACCTGCATTGAATAATTTTTATAATTAAAAAAAGTAGCTGTATTTAAAATAAATTTTTTTTCAAAATTCTGTACATTTATTTCAATATGAAAAATTCGGTGCAATGTTTTGTACATGTTAAGTTGTAGCCCACGAACTGTTCTTCAGTGGAAATTATTTAGTTTCTGTGAGTCAATTAGTTTTCGATTCTTGTATAAAACCATTTTATGTACATATTGATGTTTACTTGCCAGTTATACAAACACTATATTTGATAGAAAATTTTCATTACTGTGAAAATTATTCGCATCATATGTCTATAAACAAAAACAAACAATATCTCGCACAAATATAAAAAATATTGCAATAATAAAAAATGTGCATGAACTCCCCTCATAAGTACTCTCGTTTCCCCCCTCAACACTTTCCATTCTTTCACTTACACTGTTGACCATCCCATTCACACTGTCCACATTTTATTTTACACTGTCCACCTTTTCGTTATAACTGTAAATTTTCTGACTAACCATATCACTGACACTGCTAATTTTTATGTCCACATTCTCATTTACAATGTTTATCTTAAAAAAGATCGCAGACTTTCATGGCCGTTATCTGCATTTTCTTGGTTTCTGGATGTGAGCTGCATCAGGAGATTGTCTAGCGATGTTTCGGCAGTCATTGCAGCTGCCATCATCAGGTAGTCGAAGTCGGAGACCAACTGGTAGATGCAGGGTTGCAGGTCCATATATACCCTTGTGTCTAGGTGGCTGCTTCCTGGTTGGCTGGGCCTACGAACTGCGAGTGACTGGCGAATTACTGGTAGATGCAGGGGTTGCAGTTCCTTATATACCCTGGTGCAAGATGACCGAGAGTGAGCCGATCCTACGAGAGATTCTGATAGTTTTCTGTGCAGCTGTAAGCGGGATGGATCTTATGAACTTGCCATACCAGCCAGCCCAGTCGCCAGCCAGCTACACTACCAAGCCTACACAAGCCTGCAGCCCACGTCAATGTCTCGGCATACTTGTGGCAGCGCTACGAGACCAGCCTGAACTACAAGAAATGAGGAAAATACTGAACATGTAAGGTTTTTATGTGCTGTATAAAGAAGCCCTGACCAGTGAAGAAGACACAGAGGAGGTCGCAGATGTACAGCAGTTTGTTCCAGACCAACTGCCGTACACTCAGAGAGGCCGAGTCTTCCTACAGCCTACAACTCACCCGAGGGGATACTTCTACATTGTGGTGAGCCGCACAGATGCGGGGTAAGCCTTCTCCAATGCCCTAAGAAGAGCAGGATTGCTGGCCGAGGGCGAGGATGTCGCGGAGGAAGCAGTGCGTATACACGCATTAGACCGAGTCAGCTACATGCTGAAGAGTCACCTCTCCTTGCTGTCAGAGGCCTGGGGCTCTGGCAGCAAGCCCAAGCAGACAAGAGAGGCCGAAACTTCCATTGTCACGTTAGAACTGCCCAAGAGTCGAGTCATGCAGTCGGAGAAGGAGAAGACCGACAGGGGCTCGCAGACACCGAAGAGAGCGCCCCCCCCCCCCAGGAGACTGCAGTCCAGACTGCACCACCTACACCATTGCCAATCTACTGAGCGAAGCAGGCCGCACCCAACACCTCCACTGCGGCCTGCAACAACGAGCTGCGAGAGGACGATGTGGAGCTGAATTCATGAACTAAGAAGCCGTCAGAGAGTTCGTGATAAAGAATACTTCTGGTTCACGAACTAAGAAGACGAGCCAACGGGAGCCCTCGCCACCTGCCAGCCAGAACACCCAGCAACAGTCACAAGAAGCAGGGAAGAAAAGCAGTCGCGCACCTTGGAGCTTTGTCGTATTAAGTGTCGGCAATAGGGTCAAGGCCGCGGCTGAACATGTGGCTGCTGCGCTGCGAGACGCCATCTTCCACCCTGACCGCTGCTGGCAGATCCGCGAGAGAGCTACAGGATGCCTGACCTGCCTCTACCGATTGCCTTTCAGCGAGGAGGAAGAGGCCACGCGGCTGATGGAAGAGGGGCTGCAGCTGGAGGATCAGCACCTGAGGGCGGAGCCGTTGCACCCAAGAAGAGAGCTAGAAGAGACCCGCCGACAGCAACAAGTTAGAGGCGAGGGAGAGCTGGAGCTGGTTTCACGACTAGCTGCAGCATTGCCTCGTCTGCTAGGGCCTCTGCCTGCCTCGCGGCCGTGCCGGCCTACCCAGTTTTCACATATCTCCCGCGGGAGATTGGGAGACTAGCGGCCGCGCGCGCGTCGAGGGGTGAGCAGCATCATTAAATAATAATACACTAGCTAAACCAGCACAAACACAATACAAAAAAAACTTAAATGACTAAATCAGTAAGCTACAACAAACTTCTGGAAACCTAACGGTAGGTAGCCCACAGTTAAATGTTAGATTAATTTAAATCACTGTTCTGTCTTTTTTCCGGGCCGAAAAAATTCTCCGATCGGTCCGGAACCAAAAATATACACAAATTTTCAGCAAAATTCATGGTGCTGCTCGAAGGGTCACAAGCTCAATACACACACATTTAAACTTTTGAAGCCTAGAAAATCAACTTGAACATTACAAGAACACACTCTAAACATGTCTAGATGAAGAATTAAAAAAATAAGATATAAAAATTAAAGAAAATAAATTTAAAAAAATTACAAAAATCACAAAAAGTCACAAAAATAATTTTCGCAGTGCCTTCTGCCCTAGTTTTAGGACGTAAGACAACCACTTGCCGCAGTTGCACCTGGCCGCGATGAAGCCTCAAAAGGGCCGAAACAAACCAGTGCACATTCCTGTTAGCGATAACTTTGACCAGGCTCATACCCTTGGTACTTTTGGCACCAGAAACGGCTACTTACACGTCACTTTCTCTTCACAAACGACCACATGATAAAATAGCAGTGATGTGCCTGGCACTCACAGCTGTAGGGAAATCTCGCACTACTACTCTACGGCCTTACTTGCCGACAACATCAACCTCACTTAGACAACACGACACTACATCACGCCAGCCCCAGTGGCATGTGGGAGTTTCACTCCCTGCTGATACACCTACACATAATTTATTAACTATGGCAACAACTCCCTTCCAGCCTTAAATCCGGGTCCGGAGCCCAGCGAATACAGATACACGCGCCTGGTTCAATGCTTTGCAACTAGTCAGTCGGGGTGCACTTGTTTTACGATACACCCAGTGAGTTATGGGAACTTCGGTTCCGGGTCTCGTGACTGCACAGCCTGATGGCATATGAAAATTCGGAGGCGGCATCTACCAGTTGGTCTCCGACTCCGACTGCCTGATTATGGCATTTACAAACAAAATCTTGTAAATTTTACAACCGTCTCAAGTGTCACAAGAAAAATTTTGGCAACCAATTTCTAAGAATTTTTTTTAAGAGTACCAAATATTTGTGAAATGTGACAGGCTGTCGAAGGATTATTTTGTTTCGCTCCAAACAACCTGCTCAGATAAATATATCCCATTAGTCCCCACAGGCAGGCCTATTCGGAAAATTTAGACCACTTTAATGACATGCGAGATTCTTATTGTAGTGTCTAGACTGACAAATATTTTGCCATAGTTTACAAACTTTGTTTTGTAAAAGAACGATTTTTTTTCTGTGTGCCTAATCCCTCTCTGCAGCGATGCATTTCCTCATGCATCTTGCTTCTCCCCTTGACTTTCACAACACGGTAGATTATAGGGTAGGTTAGGGGAAAAAAATAACATGCAGAACACTTACATATCGGGTAACTGAAACATTTGTGTTTACTTTTAAGCACAAACGAAAATTCAAACAGCTGTAAGTTCGCGCCAATTGGACCTTGACTTATATGACACCTTCCGGACAGTGTTGGGATAATAATACAGAATCCACTAAATGCATGTATTACTGTCAGTGAACAGCCAATGAGAAGCTGATGTCTGCTTGAGAACACAGTATTGGAGGCTAGCCTACAGATCAGTAGAGACAGGAAAAATTCGCGGGTTCACTGACCTGTAGGCTAGCCTCCAAGAATATATGTGTCTCACGCAAACAACAGTTGTTCATTAGCTGCTCGCTAACAAGGTGAAATGAGCCTGCATTGTTTAAAGAGTTAATATTGGCTCAGCGACTTGCACGAGGGGTTACATAAGTCCAGGACCAATTGTGAAATTTGATGCGGGCGGGGGTTGGGGTTAGGTGATATATTCCACCAGATAGTTTCGGTAAAGTAAAGCTCAGTTCTCCCACGTGAGAGTGGCGTGCGGGGGACACGTGCCCTGTAGCGCCAGCCCATTATTGGAGAACGGGCACTCGGAAAGAGACTAACTTACAAAGCCGTGGCGTGGTAAAAATCACTCCCCGCTCGTCGTCGTAGGTACTTACACAGGGGAATCTTTAGGCGTTCCCCATGCCTGTAGCACAGAACAAAGCACAAAGAGAAAACACCCTTCGCAATGCACTGGGAAAGTGCGGGTTATAGGGTCCCGCGTTCTAAAGACCGTGAAGCAGCAAAAAAATTAATTATGTACCACAATGTATGACACATTTATTACGCAACACCGTACTCCATACAAAATGCAAAGATAGCGGTGCAATAAGCGGTCCCGGTCCTGTGCCCGACCGGTGGGACATGCTACATGAAAAAACACCACGTAGGTAAAATAATAATTTAAGTTAAGCCCCTGGGTGGATGAGTCGCAGGGGTCGAGGGGCAACTTCGGGTGAAAGAAAATTAAATTAAAGGTACCATAAGTTTAAATGACGTATTGATATACTACTGGTAGAACACAAAAGTTGAAGGGCACAATGTGACACGTTTCGAACCGCCTCCTTACGCCGCTTAGCACCGACTGCCGATTCCTTCCCGCGTCGGTGACCTCGTCCAGCCGAGCGTGGGAAGTAACCCCCGAAACACATAATTCACTTAAAAGACAATGGGGCGAAGGCCCGGAACACTTGTAAAATTATGGCTTGATGATTAAAGTCCCAAATTTATTTTGTGGTAAGTTATTTATGAATTTAACTTTCTTGAGATTTCAGAATGTTTTTAAATTACATGATGCAGAAGAGAACTTACAGTACAGAAATAATTTAAATAATTAAATATACATACAAAACACTACAGATTCTAATTGAAGGTTGAATTAGATAATAACACTTTGAAACATCGTTTTACCGAATTCAACCAATATTACATCATGGAAAATTTTTCGTCTACTACATTTGACTAAGTCGTATATTTTGCTGTGTGTTGTCGATGATTTACATGGGATTTGTAGCATGTGTACGAAAACATTCGCTAATGTAAATGGAAATGTACCTTCTGCTGTAAAAGAATATATTTTCCAGTGTTGCCTGGCGAAGAATCTTAGAAAGTGTCGGCACGCACAATGTCTGCTCTGCTGGACTCTCAAGGCTCGACTACGCTATGTACAGTGGATGACGTAGGCTGACTTGCCCTGGAAGGTGATTGGCCAAGGATCGGCAGTGACGAGCTCTCTAGCTGCTTCTTTCTGAAGCTGCAGCGGTTACGTCATATACAGTGGGCAGTGTTTCGAGCGCTGTGCAAATTCAAGATCTGGCCTACTTGTGATGTTCGCCACTTCAAGTTCCGCTGCTAGTAGTCTTTTCCCACCATGGACTTGTTGATGTCGTCAGTTTGGGGAGGGGAGCAAACTGATTATAAGTGTGGGGTTTTTGTGAGAGTGAACCAGAGATGGCGAGGCTTTTATAAGTATGGGTATTAGCTTTAAAACTAATTGACCATATTGAGTTGAAATTATGCCCGGTTGGGGCGCTAGTTTTCATTGTAGTAATGTTAGTTTGTTTGTTTAGGTTCTGGTTAATTAATTACCATTTAGTTGGGCAGTTTTATGAGTTAGATTCTTCTTTCACGGAGATGCCATGATCGTGGAAATATATGTTGTTGCCCAAAGTGAAATTATTGTATCTATTCAGTACCATGTTGCCCTTTGCAAGATTTGCTATTGATAATCTTATTGATAAATGAGCATATTCGCTCGTAGTAAGATACACCGTATTGAATGGTCAAAAAAGTGTTATAAAAACAAGTAAGAAAATTTAAATATAAAAGTAAAGAACAATATATTTCTCAGAGGTGTCAGGGGAATTATGTCTATAGCAGTATTGTACGGAATCTTGACTAAAGACTGTAATATAATTTCATTGAATTTAATTTTGCAAGTGTATTCCTCAAGGTGCCATTTTGCTTTCTTAAAGTAAATGTTTTATTTTATTTACACGAGTAAAAAAAAAAAACTTTGTTTCAAGGTGCCATATTGGCTTTATAAATTATTTCTATTTATTGTGTCACTCTCACATAATGAATTAATGTTGTCACCATATTGGTTTTCTGGAATTTCAGGTATTTTTTGTAAAATTAAATGTATAGAACTTGTGTTGGAGCCACGACGAAAAATAAAATTAATGAATCTTCTAATTGGGCCTTAATTATATCTGCACACACTTAAATGACTGAATATTATTTATTTATTTTCCCTATGACTTTTCTCTGTGTTTTATCACGGTTTCTGTGGTATTCTGATAGTGGTGACCTAACTGGTGGGCACCTTGTTATTGTTGGCCTTGGAGCCAAATAGTGTACCACAGATACCCTGTGCATTCTGCTCCATTGTCTTTTCTTTTGCCAGTAAATGACAGTAATATGCCAGTAAAAATATTGTAACATGATAATCATGGCGATTGATTGAAAACTTAGTCATTGTCTTTCATGAATAGGTGGTTTGATTTTGTTGTATTCTTAGTGGTGTGTTTGCTAATACTCATTATGTCTACAGGAAGGCCTTTGACCAGTTGGATCAAGAAACTATCCAAGACAAGTCTAGCGTTAATGTTAAGTGATGCTGGGATGAGCTATGCTGAGCAAGAGACGATTGATACACTTCGGGAAAAAGCTCGTGCACTTGTTCTTATGCAACCCGAGGGAATTGATGAGCCCAGAAATTCTATTTATAAACATGTTCGTCAACTGCCCGATAAATCTGTAGTTCCTTCTTTCAGTAGTTCAGTTTCTCACCTGGTGGTAAAATTTTTGATAGAGTTGGCAGAGTTAATACATTTCAATATTTGTGACAGTACAGTGTTGTATGATGCTGTTTTTGCTAATGTACTCGAACAATTGCAATATATGTTTAGTTCAGCTATTAATGAAGGGTGGGATGAAGTAGTACAATTTTTTTATGCTTTAATAGTGTGATCAATGATTCTACTCAGTATAGTCCATCAGAGATATTTTTAGGGAGAAAAATATTGCATCCTTTATTAAATGCTTGGACGTTGTAAGGACCAGATTTTGGGACAGTGAACCCAAAAGATCTCCAAGAGTTATGGGGAAAAGTTGCTGATAATCTAAAATTATATCACAATAGGTAGCATCTAAATACAATGTAAAGCATGGTCCTGTTACAGTTTCTGTGGGTGACAAAGTTTTAATTGCTAGTTACTATTTAAGCAGCAAGATAGATTACTTTACTGCCATTTGGCTCCTAAGTGGGTTGGACCATTTATTGTAAAACGATTCCTAACTCCTGTAACTCTTTCTGTCCAAGATCCACAGTCACCAGAGACGGTGTTTAAAACTCATGTTAATCAGGTAAAACAGTATAGTGATGTTTAATAAGCTCGTCATCTCTCCATCGTCCTGGCGATGTTAAATCCAGTGGGTTATGGTTGTGAATTATGGCATCTCATGAAACTTTGGGGGTAGATACTTTATTAGGGGTCTTTGGTTCATATCACCAGATCTCGTATTTTGTGTGTTTTGTTTCACCTCCCCCACCACCTGCAAGACATCTGGATGTTTACTGTTTCTTCTGCTGAGATCTACACCTGTTGGAGTTGCTGTCCGTGTTCTGCGGATACTTCAGACGAGGGTGGCTAACTCATCTCCAGCCTCCTATTGGAAATTGGATCAACCTGCGCATTTTGGAATTCTCCTTTCTTCACGAGAGGGCGAGAGTGAAACACAGTTTCACCGAATTCAACCGATATTACATCATGGAAAATTTTTTGTCTACATTTGACTGAACCATATATTTTGCTGTGTGTTGTCGATCATTTACACGGGATATGTATTACAATGATGTAAATGGAAACAAACCTTGTGTTATACAGAAATATATTTTCCTCTTCGCCTGGCGAAGAATAATTGAAAAGTACTGCCGCCATTGGGTGGGGGGGGGGGTAGATTTTGTTTAAGGGTCACTGTCAATTGTGGGCGCCATCCCAGCATACCTGGTTGGAACAAGAGAGCATCTGACACTCTGGGGAGACTCAGGGCGGATGGTTCTTTGGCGAGGTGCTTCCCCCGGCGGTATTAGGGCCGACGCACACCGGCGGTGGAGATAACACACAGCATTCAAAATTAGCCTGTTTTATTTGAACAATTTCACTCTGGAGCAGTAACACAACACACGACACACTGAGTGCTTTGGCTAGTCTTCCTGGTTCGGGCCTCCGCGGCTTGCCCATAAAACTAGGGAGAAAGCTTGCAACCACAAAAGAAAGCTACGATGCACGGTCACTGTTACGTGGACCAAAAGGGAGGACTCGGAGCGTACACGCGAGAGGCTGGACAGCCTGCAAAGCAGCAAATTTTCCGAACACTTGAAACAGAGAAATGCACCTTGTGGTGACGTGACAAACATACTTGTAGAACATACAGTTAACTTCCACACAGCGATATTTACAATCAGTTCTACTTCGAGCGGAGACAGGTACGACTGATCATCATCAGGCGCGCCGGAAGACTACCGAGCCAAACGGCGGTTGGCTCCACGCTCCCGGCAAGGACCGGAAGCCTGGAGTCAACACAAGCACTCTAAGAAACTAAAAAACACCCTTTTAACACTAACAACACTTTAACCACAAGTAAACTAACATAGTAGAGGTTCTTAATTACTATTATTTTTAACTTTTAACAGTTTTAAAAAAAGAATTACTACCTTGGTGTAATGTGGGGGTTGTCCTTGGACTATAGTAAAAACTAAAGCATATTTTACAAATTTTTTAACACTCGCTGTCGCCGGTAAAAAAACACAGACCCTTTGGCATACAAACTAATTACAAAAGTACACTAAAATATGAAAGAAAATACTTTACTTCGGATGCTAGAAAATACAAGGGGGAGGAACATGACTCTCCGAGAACAGCCGGCAGGCTGTTCAAACGGTGTTCACAAGTTCAGCAAGTGGCTCAACTGCTAACGCCCCCGTAGTCCGTTTCACAGGCTATTCCTATTTGACTAGTCGCTAAACACTTTATTATAGGTACACTTTTATAAAAATAATAAAACATAAAAAAAAGCAAAGGCCATAACTGAGAAGGGTTAAGCACTACACCCAGTTTACACACAGCTGTGGAGGGTTGGTCGGGTTCTGACTGCAACACGGACGTGGCAATGGGATGTGGGTTTAAAAGTGTAGAGGCGGTACGACGACATTCGCCCCCCCTACGGAAAAACCACACCAGGCCACGTTCGCCACGATCTCGCTACTCGGTGATTGCCCTCACCCAGGCTCGCCCTTCGCCTAGTCCTGCTGTAATAGTGCGCGGGGGAAGGGGGTGGCTACCCCGATGCGCGCTAGTCCCTGGATCCCTGCTGGCTCCACCCGGTTGGTGGATCTGCCTTGGCCAGCCCTGCCGCGTGCGGCCCTAGACCCTCTGCTCCACATTCCTTCCCCTCGCTCGCTGGATCTGCTGCGGTACCTCTCTGGTGTCGCTTCCCTTGCTGTGAGCGGAGGTTGGAGTCTGGACAACAACAGCTGCGGCGTGGGGTGGCTGTTGCCGTAACTCGATCTCCATTGATATCTCAGGCCGGGCTCCGCGTAGTGTTCCTCGCGCCTGGGGGGTGGGCGTCGCATTCCCCGGCGAGAAGCTTAGTGGTGTGCGTCTCGTGCGTCTTGACCGCCATGGTGTCTCTGCCTCCGTGCACAGACATTAATGTGGTCTGCGTCGATGCATCTAACTGTCGTTGGCTGCCACGGGTGTCCTCGGCATCGCGGTGCCTCCTCACCCTCGGGGGGTTCCTCAAATGTTATTGTAAACGTAGCGTCCTCCAACGTCACCTCGGGTCCCCAACTGCCTTGTAGTGTCGACGTCTCTGACAGGGGCCCCCCATCTGGTTCTTCTACCAGAGGGACATTAGACGTTGGGATGCTTGGCGTCGGGGAACACAGTCAGTCATACAATCTGTCAATCTCTGAGCTTGGTCTCCCGACAGTCTGTGGATGGGCGGGGGTTGGTATTCGGTCGTTAGTAGGCGGCGTCAGTATGTCGGGGGTGGCGTCTCGTCCACGGGGGCGGGGTCTCGTCGTCCGGAGTTTCATCTTCTTCCTCCGCCAGCCATATCATGACCTGCCGCAAGTCGTCCCGATGTACTTTGACCCGCTTTCTGCCCTTCGCTCGTACCACATATGTTGTTGCCCCCAGCGCTCATTTCACTGTGAAAGGGCCTAGCCATTTTGGTGCCAGTCCAGCGCAAACATTCTTTGCTCCTTTGCCACATACTCACGCTGCCGCCTACATGCTGTTGCCAGCTTCTCTTCCCTGCGGCATTGCTATTCGGTTGGGTCAGCTTTTCTCGTGTCCGTGTCTTGTGGCTCGCCGGGTCTCGGCAATTCCCTACCCTGGGCCAGGGCGGCAGGCGTTCTACCTATGGCCGCTCTCACCCGATTTCGTAAACAAAACAATGCGTCTGCGACGTTCGTGTCCCACTGGGTGTGGTCCTCTCCTGCTCACAGTCTCAGCTGCCCTTTTACGTCCTGGTTTCTTTGTTCTGTCGGATTCGCCCTTAGGTGATACATGGGAGTTGTTCGATGCTGGATGGAGAATCGCTCGCATCAGTGCTTCCATTTCCTCCCCGTGAATTGGCTCCCGTTATCCGACAGGATCAATTTCGGGAAACCCCAGCGAGGGAAAAATTCCTTTTCCAGGGTCGCGCATATGGTGGTCGTGCACGTGTTGCTGACGACGTATGCCTCAACCCATCGGCTAAACACCTTGGTCACCACTATTAAGAATCTCTTTCCCCTAGGTGTGCGGGGGTATGGTACCATCATGTCTATGGCCAAGTCTTCAAACGGGGCAGTGGGGGTTCGGGGAATCTGTTGTTCCACCCCGTCCCCCCTCATGGCATTCTTCAGTTGGCACTCTCGACACGCTCTCACGTATTCCCTTGTGTCCTTCGCAATTCCGGGCCAGTGGAACTGTCCACTTACCTGCTACTGCGTTTGTTCCGCTCCCCGGTGTCTGGCCAGGGGGTGGTCGTGCGCGTACTGGAATACCACTTCACGGGCCTCACTTGGAACGTACATTCTCCACGTGGACGAGTTTGGGGCCTAGGCTTGTAGTACTCCGTCTAGCACTCGCATGTTTTCTTTCGGCTGCTGACCACACTGTAACTTCTCCATGTGTGCTCTAGGCGATGTTGCCTGTGTGGCTTTTACCATGTCCTGCACCTCCTGCCATGTCGCCAGTCCTGAAAAAGGGGGCAGCACGGCTATCGTTACACACGCAGATGGGTTCTCCTCCTCCCCGGGTATGCTTACAGTGGTGTGTCTGCTTCGGGTCGGGGGGAACAGAAGATCACCCTCCTCATTATCTCTTAACATTTCGTTGTCACCGGGGTCCGATGATAACAGATCTGTCAGTTCGTTTGCTTCCCCAGGCACGTGTTCTTTGTCAAAATTAAACTATTGTAATAGCAGTGCCCAGCGAACCAGCTTACCCCGTCTGCCCTGCATGCTGTCTAGCCACGTCAATGCTTAATTGTCGGTTCGCAATATGAATTTTCTGCCTTCCAAGTACGGTCGGTACTTACGCAGGGCCCACACATTGGCCAAGCATTTTTTTCGTTGCTGTGGTATCTTTTTTCAGCTCCCCCGAATTTCGCACTGCCGTAATTCATGATGCGCTGGCTTCCGTCCTCGGCTAATTGGTATAGCACCGCCCCCGCGCCTTCTAGACCCGCGTCCATCTGGATGTACAGCTGTTGCTGTGAGTCAGCACATGACAGTATGTGACACTCCCTGAAGCTGACTTTTAGCTTCTCGAACGTGTCCTGCGCTTCTTCAGTCCAGCGGTAGCGGATCTTTGTCAAGAGGAGGTCTGTCATCGGTGCCGCGGGCTCGGCAAGTGGGGAATATAATTCCGCAGACAATTCGCGAGGACGAGTAACCATTGCAACTGTTTGCACATTTTTGGGGGGTTGTCGTCGGCAATCTTGCGTAGATGGTTGGGTTGTGCTTCGTGACCGGCGGCACTCAAAACATGGCCCAAAAAATCAACCCGAATCTGTCCGATATGGCATTTGGCTGGCCACACAATCAGATGGTGTGTGGCCAGACGTTCTAGTACTATACTCAAATGTCTCATGTGTTCGTCCCAGCTCCTCGAGTCTTAGCCCTATCTTGACGACAGATGGGTACCTGCCAGTACCCGGACTTAAGGTCCTGCATGGTGAACACACGTACGTCTTGCAGTCTTGCCAGTGCCTCATTTACGCTCAGCTGCAGGGGTGGGGCAGAAACAGTGACCGCGTTCAGCGGGCGGAAGTCTACACAGAGACGCATGGAGCAGTCTTTCTTTGCTACGAGCACTGTACGAGAGTTGTAGCGACTGCTCTTTGGCTCAATTACGCCCACACACATTTCCTCTACTTGTTCGCGTATCACTCTTTGTTCTTCAAAACCATACCCTCTCGGCCCTGTGTACACAGGCTCCTCGTCCGCGGTGGGGATCGAGTGTTCTGCTGCGGTAGTTACATGTATCAGAGAATGCGAACACGTCTTGACATACATTCAGTATTCGTGTCACTCTGTCGCGGTACTGGTCGGGCACCTCGTGGTCGAGTTCGTCCAGGGACAAAAAACGCAGTTGAGGTATACATTGGTTCATTAAAAGCATATACTGTCGTTCGCTCCGTTCACGACACATCCGCCCTCTGTCACAATTGCCACCAATCTCATGCTGTTCCATGCAATCGGCCTCCCACTCACTCTGTCCACTCGTCATGTGGTGCCCCGTAATGCTCTAGCCGTTCGGCACAAACTGTGATGAAGTGGACCACATCTTTCTGTGTACAGTCCCGTGTACTAAGGTAGGGTGATCGTCTGTGGTCTGACACACCTGATCCGCTGTACTGCCCCGCACACTTTGTCCTCCTCTAACCAGTCTTTTCCAGTCCCCGGTTTTTGCGCGCACTCGTTTCCTCGGAGCGATGTCGGAGGTGACACCCGTGTTTCCCATCGCATTTTGTCGCTCACCGCTACTGTCGACGTTTCCACCCCCGGTTTTTGTTCCGACGGCACTGTCCTAGGGATACGTGGTGTTGCGCATGCCTGGCACACGAACATGCCCTCGCCGAATGTCACTAGTTCCGTGGCTTTCGCACATCGTCTGTGGCCCTTTGTTTGGCAGTCTACACAGCGTGCCCACTCGTGTCCTTTACCATCACATCGCGGTGAGTCGCACCGGTTTACGTTCGCTTCAGGAATATTCACATCCAGCCAAAAGTTAGTCCCTGATTTCTCACCATGTTCCGAGTGACTACACAAGCAAATTAGGTACCACCATACCTCCTCACCCAATAAGTCCGTTTCTCGGTCCAGGCCGCACGATTCGCACTTCACGTTCTGTTGCGGTAGCATCGCGGAGATAGTCAGTTTTTCGTCTGTGCATTTTTCCGTTGCATGACTGCCGTGCAGTGTGACTCAGATTTGTTAGCGCAGTGGGAGACGGGGGAAACTTGCTGGCTTACAATGGCTTCCTTCGTGTGTGACCTTTGCTGGCTTGCCCAAGATGGCGACCAACCCCTGTGGCTCTACCACGTCGCGTAACCACCGAATTTCCTGACTGACTATATTCTGGCTTGAAACACACCACGAGGTCCCAAAAAAAAAACAAATCCTATAAGCCACAGTCTCTTCCCCTACACTAACACCTTTCATCCCGTTCAGTTAGCACATTTACACAGTTATTTACACTAAATTGTCAAAGCGTTGGGTGCTACTTGCTGCCTATGGGGGGGGGGAATATATTTTTGTTTACTGGTTACTGTCGGTTGTGGGTGCCATCCCAGCATACCCAGCTGGGAACAGGAGAGCATCTGACACTCTGGGGAGACTCAGGACGGATGGATCTTTGGCGAGGTACTACCCCCGGTGGTATTCGTGGACACCCACGGTGGAGATAATACACAGTATTCAAAATTAGCCTGTTTTATTTGAACAATTTCACTCTGGAGCAGTAACACAATACACGACACACTGAGTGCTTTGGCTAGTCTTCCTGGTACGGGCCTCCGTGGCTTGCCTGTAAAACTGGGTAGAAAGCTTCCAACGACAAAAGAATGCTACGGTGGACTGTCACTGTTACGCGTACACGCGAGAGGCTGGACAGCCCGCAAAGCAGCCCGATGTCCGAACACTTGAAACAGAGAAATGCACCTCATGGTGACGAGACAAACTTACTTGAACATACAGTTAACTTCCACACCACGATATTTACAATCAGTTCTACCTCGAGCGGAGACATGAACGACTGATCATCACACGCACCGGAAGACTACCGAGCCAAACGGCGTTTGGCTCCGTTATTCCGGCAAGGGCCGGAAGCCTGGAGTCGAAACAAGCACTCTAAGTAACTAAAAAAACACCCTTTTAACACTAACAACACTTTAACCACAACTAAACTAACATAGTAGAGGTTCTTAATTATTATTATAATTTTTTTTACTTTTAACAGTTCTTAAAAAAGAATTACTGCCTGGGTGTAACATCGGGGTTGTCTTTGGACTATCGTAAAAAGTAAAGCATATTTCACAAATTTTTTAACACTCACTGTCACCTGTAAAAAAAAAGAACACAGACCCTTTGGCATACAAAATAATTACAAAAGTACACTAAAATACGAAAGAAATTACGTTACTTCTGGGGCCAGAAAAAACAAGGGGAGAACGTGGCTCTCTGCGAACAGCCGGCTGTTCACAAGTTCAGCGAGTGGCTCAACTGCTAATCCCCGGTAGTCCGTTTCACAGGCTATTCCTATTTGTCTTGTCGCTAAACGCTTTATTATAGGTACACTTTTATAAAAATTATAAAACATAAATAAAGAAAGGTTACAACTGAGCAGGATTAAGCACTACACCGAGTTTACACACATCTGTGGAGGGTTGGTCGGGGTGATGACTGCTGCACGGATGTTGCAACGGGATGTGGGTTTAAAAGTGTAGAGGAGGTACGACGACAGTACGTCACGCAATATGTCTACTCCGCTGGAATTTCAAGACTCGGCTATGCTATGTCTAGCTGATGATGTAGGCTGACTTGCACTGGAAGACGATTGACCAGGTGAAGCAAGAATAGCTAGCCAGGTTTCAATAGTGATGTGCTCTCTAGCGGCCTTTTTCTGAAGCTGCAGCTGTTATGTCATATATAGAGGGCAGTGATGCGAGTTGCGAGCGCTGTGCAAATTCAAGATCCAGCGTACTTGAGATGTTTGCTACTTCAAGTTCCGGTGCTAGTGATTTTATCTACCATGAAATTGTTGATGTCATCTGTTTGGAGAAGGGAGCAAACTTGGCATAAATGCAGGGAACCAGAGATGGCGAGGCTTTATAAGTTAAGTAAGAGTATTATATTTAAGACTAATTGACTGCACTGAGTTGAAATTATGCTCGATAAGGGCGCTAGTTCTCTTTGTAGTAATGTTAGTTTGTTGGCCAGTTTTGTGAGTTAGGTTTTTCTTTCACGGAGATGCCACGATCGTGGGCATATATGTTGGTGCCCAAAGTAAAATTATTGTAACTATTCAGCACCATGTTGCCCTTTGCAAGATTTGCTGAGTTAATCTTATGGATAAATGAGCATATTTGCTGGTAGTAAGAGATGCCATATCGCATGGCCAAAAAAGTGTTATGAAAAGCAAGTAAGAAAATGTAATTATAAAAGGAAAGAACAATATATTTCTCAGAGGTGTTAAAGGAATTATGTCTATAGCAGTATTGAACGGAATCTTGACTAAAGACTGTAATATCATTTCATTGAATTTAATATTGCAAGTGTATTCCTCAAGGTGCCATTTTGCTTCCTTAAAGTAAATGTATTATTTTATTTGCATGAGTAAAAACCTTAGTTTCAAGGCACCATATTGGCTTTGTAAATTATTTATATTCATTGTGTCACCCTC
The DNA here is from genome assembly GCA_003012365.1 of Medauroidea extradentata. NCBI lineage: Eukaryota > Metazoa > Arthropoda > Insecta > Phasmatodea > Phasmatidae > Medauroidea > Medauroidea extradentata. The sequence goes on along the minus strand of PNEQ01085487.1, from coordinate 14,192 downwards.
ACATAATGAATTAATGTTGTGACCATATTGGTTTTCAGGGAATTTCATGTATTTGTAAAATGAAATGTATAGAACTTGTGTTGGGCCACAATGTAAAAAAAAAAAAATAAATAAATATTCTAATTGGCCCTTAATTATATCTGCACACACTTAAATGACTGAATATGATTTATTTATTTTCCCCTAATGACATATCTATGGGTTTTTACATGGCTTCTGTGGTATTCGGATAGTGGTAGCCTAACTAGCGGGCACCTTGGTAGCCTTGGCGCAAAATAGTGTACAAACATGCAAAAATGAACACAAAATAATTGGGCGGCAAGGTTGGCTGCCTGGGCGAATCCAACTAGCCCGCGAGGCACATGTGAGTTTCTACAATTTTTTAGGTTTATTACGAAAATAATGTAAATTATGAGTTTAAATAAACGACAAGGTTACCCATGGCCTTTAAACACTGCTACATTTTGGCGGCATAACCCGCATTGATGTAGCTAGCACGGGGGTGCTAAAATTACACATGTTCATTAAAAGCTACTTTACTATATTTTACGTCAACAGGGCACTCTCCTGCCAATGAAAGGTAGTTCTTTTAGGCTGACACATACATTGCATGCACTCGTTGTGGGGGTGGCGTCTGGGCGCCACACCTCATATGCGCACATGATCGGGCGCATTCCAATATGGGGAGGCGGTACAGCCGCCTCTGCCATTCCGAATCATTGGGCATGGTGCGCACGACGGGCTACGTTGGAAGAGAACACGGGTGTCGCAGGTCAAACGCCCCCCTCCTGGGAGCCCGTCTGTGCACCACGATGCCGGGTCGGGTCGGCAGGTGGCGTCTCGACGTCGGCACCGGGAGTGTACGACTCCGTCGGCGGGCAGTGGTTGCCTGCCGCGCCCTGACTCCTCGGTTGTCTCCTGCTCCTGGTGAGTGCACCGGCCCTTCATCACTGGCGTCGACGTTCTCTCTGTGTCGGCTGCCTTCCATTGCCACAGTCGGAAGTGTCCGGTTCACAAGGAGGCGTCTTATGCACCCAGTGGGGGTACTGTCTCCTGCACATGGGATGTCAGGTGGAGCTGTACCCTTCGTGTATGCTCTGGGCAGCGTGGTGGCGCTGGGCGCCCTGGCTCCGCTATGAGCAGCGCGCAGGTCATCTCTGTGTATTTTGGTCAACTGACCATTGTGACATCTCACGAAGTAGGTGGTTCTGCCACAGGCTCGCACGACCCAGTGGGGTCCACTCCACTTCGCTGCGAAGCTTGCACAGTAGTTCTGCTTGCCTGCCGAGAGGGGGTGCGCTTTGACGTACACGCGCTGCCCTTGCTGGAGATGTTAAGGGGGGGCTTTCCTGTGGTTTTGAGCCACTGTTGTGTGTAGTGCTTTTGGTTAGCCCACATCACCACATTTCGCTCCTGCTTTCTCTCTGTTCTTACTTCAAGACTTACGGGTTGACTGCTGCACAATGATACTCCCCTGGGAGTCTCAGGTTGCACTCCAGTAGGGATGTTGCGGGTTATTGTCCAGTCGCCATGATCACTTGACACCAGAGCATGAATACGGCTGCGGGCCGGTGTTCGGCTCAGGTCTCATGTCTCTTCCCCACACAGAGGCGGAGCTGCGTCTTCAGATCTTGGTTCCGATGCTTCGTTGGGTTAGCACGCGTGTGGTACACTGGAATGGTGTGGTGAGAGACGCCCCACTTTTCACATGCATCCCTCCATTTCTTCCCGGTGAATTGAGACCCATTGTCGGTAAGTAGTGCACGAGGTAGCCCCATCTCGCATAAAATGCAGTGTCAAGTATGAGCACGAGGCTTTTGAAACATGTGCTGGGGACAGCGTATGCTTCCCTCCACCTGGAGAACATGTCGGCCACAACAATTATGAAGCATTTGTGATTCGTGAAGCGTGCATATGGGTCAATGATGTCCGGGGCGACAGTTTCAAAGGAGTGCTATAACAGGCGTGACTGCTGCTGTTCTCTGTCGGCCCTTCGTGACTTGTATTTGTTGCACATTTCGCAGGCCCTTACGTATCTCTGCATTGCTCGAGTCACCCCTGGGCAGTAAAACAGGTGGTTAATGTTGTGGACTGTCTGGCATGCACCTGGGTGTCCAGCACAAAGCCTGTCGTGGACATTGCAGAGCACATGCTCATGTTCACATTGGGGCACAAACAGTCTCCATGACACATCCCATGAGGAGGGCGTGTTTCAACACGGCCGTCAATCACTCACCAGTGGTTCACCATCCCTTCTGCACAATCTTGGGGTTTGCTCTTGCACATGGTACATTCGCGCTGAGCAGCCACAACTAGTTTGTATATGGTGATGACATTGGCCTTTTGCGGTGCTATGACCAGCTGATACAGTTGTGCATCAGCCTTGTGTGGCCAGGGAGGTATGAGGTCTTCCCATTTGGCATCACCGTGTACAATGATGTCAGCATACCACGCACGCGACAACACTTCGGCCAGTAGGTGGTCATCCTATGCGATGTGCTTCACCATGAAGTCATACCCCTGTAAGGCTATTGACCATTTGGCAAGCTTGATACGCATTTTGCGCATGGAAAGTAACCATACAAGGCACATGTTGTCTGTCTACAGAATGAAGCGCTGGTACTCTAGGTATACACGATACTGTTTCATTGCCTACACGATTGCCGGCACTCTTGTTCGTTCACATAGTATGGCCTCTCCGTGGGACCAAACTTGGCGCTCGAGAAGTCAATCACGCACACTTTACCCTTGTCACCGTACTGGTAAATCACCCTCCTGGCTTGCCTCTGTTTGGCGATACAGTGGTAGTGGGCTAGGGTCTGCATTGTGTGAATGCTGTCTTGATCTCTCGGAATGCCTGGTCGGCTCCGTTTCTGTGGCGACAAGAGCACTGTCAACGTTGCGGTTATGGTTGCAAATCCCTGAATATGCTCGCGCCGCCAGTTAATTAGCCCAAAGAACTCGTGCAGCTGTTTGCGCGTGGCCGGTGGCTGGCATTCCTTAACAAGACGCAGCTGTTCGGCGTTCGGTTTGATCCCCTTCTCGCTCTCCATGTGGCCCACAAACTCTTTATCTGCTTTTCCTATGTGGTGTATAGGTACCGTACGGGTCAGCCCATTAATGGCCAGCCATTCCAGGACAAGCGACATGTGGATCAGAGGTTCTTCCCGCGTATTGGACCATATCAGTACGTCATCGAGATTGGCTAACATGAAATCTCCCGCCAGGCCACTTAGCCCCTGCATCATCATCTTCTGGAAAGACCCTTTCAGGCTGAACGGCATGGCACAGAATTGGTACTGGCTGCCATATGGGGCAGTGAACACTGTTTTCTCCCAGTCGTCCTGCCACACTGGAACATGCCAGTAACCACTGTGCACTGTGCACGATTAATTGTTGTCAGTGTGTTTTTCATGCTGATGTATGGTGGGGCCAAATTTTCTGGGAGCGAGGTTCACGCATCGCAGATCTACGCAGAAGCGCAACGTACTGTCCTTCTTGGGGGCTAGTGTGATTTGGGAACTATAGTGGCTATTGGTCGACTCAGTCTCTCCATCAGCTGACGTCTCCTTTATTTGCTCTTTAATGATTTTGTATTGGTTTGGTAAGTAACTCCGAGGCGGTGTGTTAAATGGTTTTTGGATGGTTAGATTAAATCTGGTGTTGTGTCACTGCAGTGCGCCTTAATATATCGTTAGTCGCGAACACCTCCCTTCTCTCATATAACCGGCGCTCAAAAGCATCTTTGTAGGCCGGGAGCACTGCATTCGAAATATTTTCGAGCTTAACTGCGGGTGCACAGACACTTGATTTTGTTTCTGAACAATATGCGGCTCGGCGCTCGACGGTAACAAAGTGGAAACGTCTCGCTGCTGTCTCTACCCCCCTGTTCTGCTGCGAGAGCCAACTCAGGCCCAGGATGGCGTCCTCCCTTAAATCTGGTGTAACCAAGCTGCTGTGACTGTTTCAATGTCCCTTATGCGAACAACTATGGTGGCTCAGCCTACTGCGTGGCACTTCGCGCCTTTGGCAGCTAGCTAAACAGGCTGGTCTATTGCTGAGATTGTTTCAGGATTTACAAATTCTTGCCGAATGAAACTATGTGAAGCTGCTGTGTCTACTAACGCATAGCAGTGGAGGTTGTTTATGCTTAAAAGATTTTTAATTGAAGGATGATGTTTATTTTGAATCTGTTGGAGGAGAGCATGTTGTGATGTCTGGATGTTTACATTTGATCCGGGATGCAATGTGACGTCTGGTCCTGCGACCCCTTATGTCCATTTCCCGACTGGTTCCTGCCAGTGTTGCCACCCTGCCTTGTTTTATCAGATGCATTGGGGCAATTTTAATGTCAGTGTAACTGACTGCCGGGGCAAAATTTACAAGGGAACAAGGGCGGCTCTCTGTAATCCAGTGGGCGGCGTGGTTTGCTGTCGGCATGCACATCCTTTGAATAATCACTCTCATACCTTTCACTCCTTCGGTGCTGTTGCTCGTTGCTTGTTGCATGCAGTCTCGGCGGTGTTGACTCCCCTGCAGGGGCGTGGGCGATTGCAGCATGCCCCTTCCAAACAGCATGGCGGCCTTGATAAATTCCTCTGGCTCGTAGGTCAGCAGTAGTACTAATGAAGCATGGAATTCTGGGCGCGCAGTTTCAGCAATGGCGGTGAGCACTTGATGCGCACTAAGGTGTGGCTGGTACTTCCGTAGCACGTGATACTTGTGTGACACGAACGCGGCTAAAGGCTCGTTTCCCTGTGGTTCCAGCGCTGGCCAGCTCTGAGCTTGGAGCGAAGTGAATGCCTCTCAGCAATGTGACAAACAGTCCCTGAAACTCACTCCATGGCATCCCGTACTGTGTCATGCCCGACTACCACTTACTTGCTTGACCCGTCAGCTGTCTCCCGATGCACTGGGACCACTCCTCTTCACACACGCTGTACTGATGTAGTCGGCTATCACAGTCGTCCAGGAATGCCTCAGGGTCTTTTCTTGTCTATCCAACAAAAATTGGTAACGTTTGGAATTGACGTGGTGTTGACATGACCAGTCGGTTCTCCGCGATTGTCTCTGTCATGCATGACGTCACTGGAGCACTCCGGGTGCTTGTAAACATGGGCGGCATGAACAAGTTCTGGATCACTGTGACCGTTGTTTGCGGGAAAGTAGTGTGCTATGGGTGCGTTACCGATAAGGAATTTCATGAATTTCCAGTGGTTCTGAAGAAGGTTGACATGTGGCAGCAATGCAGCCGAATCACAGGAAGCCCGTCCCGACTTTTGTTTGACGTTCCTCAGTGACATGACGTTCCGGATGCACGGCCAGCTGGCAATATTTCCATCGCAACATTGCGACCGTTGAAGCGCGGCAACGCGGGCCTCTGCATTCGCATATGTGAGTCTCTGGCAGCTTGACATCTCCAATTGTGAACTGTGCTGTACCCGGATTTTTCGCGTGGTCACTGGCACTGAGTGTGTGTGCCGGTGTAGCTTTCTCGCTGCCAGTGGTCGTTTCGCAAACGTCACACCAGAGGAGTCCAGTGTGCCTTCACTGTTTCCAGAGCTGACAAACATCCCTCATGGTACCCTGCAGAACATGTCACGCAAGGCATGGTACACTGTCCTGGGTGTAAACAAACCAGGCTGTCGCACACTTCGTGTTTCAGAATGTCACTGTAGTTAAGTTTATGTTTGATAGTCGGCTTTTGCAACACGCACACACATGCAGTTGTGCACGGTACAGTCCAACTGGCCATTTCCTGTTTCCGACAACACTGTGCGCACGTCCGTGCAGGGACGCCGACAGATGTCACCCATAGCAAGAAGTCGCGGTTGTCGCAGAAGGGGTTATACAGGTGCCAAGTTCGGTAGCAATGACGTCACTTGGCAACTGTGATTTGCTGGTTGTTCAGGCAGAGGCTCAAAGTACTCATCGCACACGTGGCCGATGGCTTCATATCCACCATGGTAGGCCATGATGCGGAAGCGCGGCAGCAATTAGCTCTCCCAAGGGGTTACCGACCTCCGAGCGACAGTCTTCCATGGTAGGGTAGGTAGCTCCGGCGATTGATATCTTGTGGAGGGGAAGGCTGTCCTTGAACGCTCGCGCTGCCACCCCTTGGATGGGCGGAAGTGTGGGGAGTGTGCGCAGGAATGTGGACACAAGATGGCCGCCTTCATGCACACTCTGCCCCTTCCTCACTAATGGCGACCTCGTGAGATTTGGCGCGTTCGAAGTCCGTATGCGTACTGTACTCATGCGAAGATTTTGATGCGCAAATTTCGTCCTTAATAACACCATAAAAGTTGGGCGACAAATTGACACAGGTGGGGGTTGCAGTTAAGTGTTAAATTCCACTGGATAGCTCCGGTAAGGTAAAGCACAGTTCTTCCGTGCGACAGTGGCGTGTGCGGGGCACGTGCCCTGGTAGCGCCAGCCCATTTTTGGAGAATGGGCACTCGGAAAGAGACTCTAATTTACAGGGCCATGCGGCCGACAGCCGTGACGTGGTAATAAACACTCCCTGTATGTCGTCGTAGGTAGTTACGCAGGGGAATCTTTTGGCGTTCCCCACGCCCGTAGCACAGAAGAAAGCACCAACAGAAAACACCCTACGCAATGCAATGGGAAAGTGCGGGTTATAGGATCCCACGCACTGATGGCCGTGAAGCGGCAAGCAAATAAAATATATACCTCAATTTATGACACTTTTAATGCACAACACAGTACTCCATACACAATACAAACGTGGTGGTGCTGTAAGCGGACCTGGTCCTGAGTCCGACTGGTGGGCTATGCTACACGAAAAAACACCACATTGATGAAATAAGAATTTAAGTTTTGCCCCTGGGCGAATGATTCGCAGGGTTCGAGGGGCACCTCCGGGCCGAAGAAAATTAAACTGAATGTTCCAGAAGTTAAAATGACGCTATTGATATACTACTGGTTGAACACAAGTCTTGAAGGGCCTGGAGCGACACGCGCCGTACCGCCTCGTTCCGCTGCTTAGCACCGACTGGCGATTCCTTCCCGCGTCGGGGACCTCGAATGGTCAAGCGCTGGAAACAACCGCAGAAACACAAAATATACTTAAAAGACATTGGGGCGAAGGCCCGGAACAATTGTAAAATTACGGCTTGATGATAAAAATCTTAAATTCATTTTGTGGGAAAGTTTTTATGATTTCAACTTTCTAGAGATTTCGTTATCTTTTTAAATTACGTGACGCAGAAGACGACTGACAATACGGAAATTATTTAAATAATTAACTAGACATACAAAAACTACAGATTCTAATTGAAGGTTGAATTAAATAATAACACTTGCAAACATAAAAAACAAAAGAATCGGGCGGCAAGGTTGGCTGCATGGGCGAGTCCAATTGGCCCTCGAGGCGCAGGGGTGATTCTACCATTTTTTATGTTAATTACGAGTTTAAATAAATAACAAGGTTGCCCCTGGCATTTAAACACTGCTACCTAGTGGTGGCGTAACCCTTGTTGAGGCAACTAGCCCGGGGGTGCTAAAATGACACATGTTCATTAAAAGCTGTTTTACTAGATTCAACGGGGCAGTTTCCTACCAATAAACGGTAGTTCTTATAGGCTGACACACACATTGCATGCACTCGGCATTGCGGGGGCGGCGTCTGGGCGCCGCTACCTCTTACGCGCACATGGACGGGCGCCTTCCAATATGTGGAGGCGGTACTGCCGCCTCTGCCGTTCCGAATCAATGGGCGTGGTGCGCACGAAGGGCTACGTTGGTAGAGGGACACGGGTGTCGCGCGTAAATTAGCGCGAACTTATAGCTGGCGGCATTTTAGCATGTGCCTAAAAGAAAACGCAAATTTTTCGTGTCTGTACTTATATGTGTATGTCATTAAAGGTTGGACAGTTTCCATCCATTAATACTCGGAATCTATAAATAACTGTTTTCACACATGCGGTAATTGCAAAAGTTTTTAGTAACATATTTCGTTGATCACAAACCTTTTTGAATAATAAGCAATGATGTCACTGTCAACAAGAGACTATAAGTTAATTATGTCTCGAAATCAATACTGGAATATGTATGACTACCACATAAGAAATTAAATAAGTCTATGCGTAACGCATACAGTCTTTGGTGGGACCCCAATCACTGTGAATAGTAAAAATAAATATAGCTGGATCACTTGTTATTTGGTAGTATTAACCGGGTAGGAAACCAATATTTATTTTATTTATTATTTATTTGGAGGCTTTACGTGCCTTCGAATAGCGCAATGCCTTGGATCAGGTACATGGAGGAAATGCGGTAGGAGTCCCAGCATTTTCCTGGAGTGATTTTTAAAAACCCTTAAAAACCGTTATCAAAATGGTTGGAACCGAGAATCGAACCTGGGCCCTCCCGAATACGAGGCGATTGTTTTACCACTATTCCACCTCGTTCAGTTATAGTGTGCAGTGTTATCCTTTAAATTTTGTCCTAGGTGATTTTGGGATGTTATTAATTATTTATAGAATGTGGCAACAAAAACTGTCGACACGCAGGATAGATCTGTATTGAAGGGATACAGGTGTACACTGCTGAAACATACAGATATATGATTCTAACATAGGCATACTACTGCAACTATTAAAGTCATTAACGAGCCTATATTTTCTTTAAAGTCCTTGACTCTGTTAAATAATATCGGCGACTATATTCGTATGCCTATTACAATCGAGGCTAAAGAAGTTAAGTCATTCACAAACTGTCTTGTAACAGATGATTTGCAATATACGCCGCTTTGAAACACAGCAATTCACCAAGAAACTGTGCACACATCTTCTAATTAATAGGCTAAATAAATATAGATAGAAACACAAAACACCATGTGTGAATGTAAAGTTACGGAATTTCCGTTGCTGTTACTTATATTTGAAAATCGGTGGCTAAAGATACTTGCAAAGTACTGTTGTTTACCCTACCATACAGGCAATATAACAATTCAATTTATTATATATTAGGTATAAATCATTGTGCAATACTAATTATTGCCCCAGAATGCAGTCTGTTCTGTCGTCACTGGCCAATGGCCATGTCTTTGATCTGGCAGCGGTGTGCGTAAATATCACTAGGGCCATGAACTTTTCGCGAAGAGAATTTTGCCCCAGTTTGTTTCAGTGTCATACGTTCACATCTGTAGTTCTGCTACGTAGTCACTGATTGGCTGTTTTAACTCTTGCGTGTCTTGAGGTTCTATCTGCAAATTACAGACGTGTGAAGTTGCTGTGACCTTATTGTAATATGTAGTCAAATGAGAGACGTCACTTCACAAAGACATACAATAAACCATGAAGCATAACTGAGGATTTGCACGTAAGTAATTGAAACAAAGAGGGGCAAAATTCTTTTCGCGAAAACTTCATGGCCCTAACCAACGACGATATGCCTTAATTATCACACTACAGCCGAAGTCCATCTAGTCTCTTGTACAAGTATCACTTCCCGTTTAAGCGCATTGGTGCATGGGAAAAAAATTAAATTATATATCGTGTGTGATTGAGTGACCACTGTGATAACCTGCTTGGAGTTAGTTACATGTCCTTACAACCGTAATCTACCGGTAGCTGCAACTACATCCTCAAGGCATTTTTGATGACTTTAGAAATTCATGCAGACTTACGAACACACGCCAGGAAACGCATTTTATGTCATATCTAGGGCTAGGAATATTTCGCGAGTTCAACCACCAACATGCTAGAATACATTATCCTGTGCATTCCGAAGCCATACCATTTGTCCATTACCTGCTACTCATTCAGACAGCAGACAATGATCGAATAGACGGGGCTTGAGTATGCATAGGATATTGGATTCTAGCATGCAGGTCATTGAACTCGCGAATTTTTCCTAGCCAGCCATAGTCATATCATAATCAATGAGACATAGGATGAAATTTCAAGTTTTACTTAACTTAGATCAGTAGAGACCGGAAGTTATCGCGAAAATTTTTGAACCACTTGATTCAGAGCCTTGCGCGCACACATGCAACTGTATTTCATGATTACTGACAGTGTGGCTTTGTGCAGAGGCGTCTTTCATATGACTGCGCCAATCAGAACCAGGTTACAGCGTTCCCACATGTCCGTGATTTGCGAATAACACCCCAAGACGCTGAGAGTTAGAACCATCCAGTCACTGACCAGGAATAAGAACTGCAGGTGTACACGTAAGATTCTGAAACAAATTGGTGCAAAATACTTTTAGCATAAACTTCCAGTCTCTATGGAATACTGTTTTGACCTATCAGTAGATATGATGGTTAAAGATTATGGTTAGTGCCCGGTAGTTTTCGCGAAAAGATTTTTGTTTTTTCAGTGTCTTACGTGCACACCTGCTGCTTAACTTCATGATTATTGGCAGAGTGTTTTTGTGCAGAGTCGTTATTCATTTGACTGTGCCAATCAGTACACGGATAACTGCAACACAACACGTCCGCTATTTGCAGGTTTAACCTCCAGACGTTGTATGTTACGACAACCAATCTCTGATCGCAAAGCAGAGATGCAGGTGCGCACGTAAGGCACTGAAACGAAGTGCTGAAAAAATCTTCTCGCGAAAACTACCAGGCCCTAGTGATGGTTTATCGCGGGAAAACTTGACTGTTTGCTGTGTTCAAACATACGTTCAGCTTACCAGAAGATTACTGTCTTTCATTCGTACGTGGAGCTGTTGCCATGTTTGACTGAGCCAATAAGAATCCCGTTATTGCAATATTTATTTGATGTCTGTTGTTGGTCTGCAGACAGCTACGTTGTGTCAGTCGTACTTCACGCAATCATATGTGTTGCAATTAACTACAGCGTTTGCAATTGTAAGTTGGCACAAACCATTTTCACGATGTACTATCATCTCTACCTATCAGTAAAACAACAAGTTTGTGGCGTAAAGTTTTTTGCTTAATTTAGTTTCGACGCCTTCTGTGAACGTCTGCAGCTCCGCTTCGTGGCCAGTGATTGGATGTTTTTTTAACTCTCGCTTGTCTGGGGTTTCTACTGGCAAATCACAGACTTGTGTCACAATTACCATATTCCTAGACTCCGGAAAACTTCGCGGGTTCACAGAGCTGTAGGCTAGCTTAAAGAATATTTGTGAAATCTGGCAGACAGCGGCTGTTTACTAGCTGCTCGCTGACGCAGTAAAATGAGCCTGTATTAAATTACAGTTTAATTATTGGCTCATCTACTTCCAGGAAGTGTCGGGTAAGTCAACGGCCAATTGAACCATTTATGCATAAAAGAACTAAGCGGCATTGTGATGCAACTGAGAAAATCTAGGTTCAATGATAAACATCTGTATTTAATTACAATTGCATGCTTGGCAAAATTGCAGAACATGATTCCGTACAAGGACATATAAGTTATTATAATGTATTTAAGTTTTAAATTCATGTATTTGCTACTAATTTCAGAACAATGAAATATCGTGCTTGGTTCCTTTATGCATGATGTGGTTCAATTGTGAACGTGATACAGACATGTAGTTGCTGGAACCCTAGCTTGTGCCTGAGAGAAAACGTGAAATTTCAGGTCTCTATTTATTCCTATTGGTGCAGTTAAATAAGAGTCGTGTCTGAAGAAAGGCATGTTGCCAATAACCATGAACGTGTACGTAAGGCATCGAAACAAACCGGTGAAAAATTATTTTCGTGAGAAACTCGTGGCTCCACCCATCAGTACTTGCGTAGACTAAAGCAATGTTTTGGAAGGAAATTTTTAATTTTCGTGACAAAATTATCCTCTAGCGTAGTTATTTTACAATCTTCACGAGGAAAATAATGTCCTTATATTGTACCACTCAAAATAATATTTTGCACTGTCCGAATATAGTCTACGCCGACGGAAATATAGGTACTGCTTCTGCAGATTTAGGTCCATTTTTTTTTTAAATATGCCACCAACATAAAACGCTGGATGTTTTCATACACTTGGAAAAACGTTTAACATCAAACGACTGAGTACAAGATCTGATCACGTGATCAGTGCTACTGAGTAGATTACAGGCTACCCACCACGATTTCGTAAGCGTCTAATAGTGACTGTAGCCTACTAAGGCGTTTGCGAAAACGAGTGGGAAGTATAGTCTACTCGGTAGTATTGGACACGTGATAAGGATCTACTTAGTCAGTGGATTTTTTTCTCGAGCATAAATAAACTCGAAGAGTAGTATGTTGGCAGCATATAAACGCTCTTCCGAAATTGTATAAGTATCGTATGACTGTACACAGTCTCAAATTTTTTCAAAGCATTCGAGTTATATGCAATTGTTTGAAATAAATGAAGGATCATGGCCTTAAGCGCGTTACAGCATACCTATTTTATTTTGTGTACTAACACGGGAGTATGTGTTTGTTTACTTTTTAAGAGCACTTTCCTGTTTTTCGTCTGCTGGCTGTTATCTACCCTGCTCCCGAGCAAGGCAGATCTGAGTAGATAGGCCTACGGCGAAGAGATCGAGTTGAATATTAGAGATCTTGTGGGCCGGTAAAAAAAATAGAGCGTCTCACGCTTAGATTGCAGTACAGGGTTATATGGACATTCGCTAACATACGGTAACTGCCTTTAGCACTAACTTTGTTTCGGCGCGCGCTGTTGCCAAAAATCCAAACATTTTCACATTGTAACTTTGATCATAAAATTGTTGCATATTGTACATCATCGAAACGCGCATCGGGTGATATACATGGTTAATCATTTACACAATTTTAAGGAGCTGAAAAAATATATAAATAAATTTTGAACTTGGTACTTTTTTCATGCATTATTAAATATATCACAAATCACATCATAACTTACGAATACAAAGCAAAATCGTATCCAGATTTATATAGTGGGTAATTTCATATACCTGGACACCAACGAAGAAATCGTAAGGCTAAATTGTATTTCGTTAGTTGTTCAGAAATTATTTTTCTAATATTATGTGCACTTTTCTAATAAATTGAAACATCAAAAAGTTGGTCACTGAGAAACTTTTTTGCTATTCAAGTTAGATGGGGGATGAAAACGAGGAAGTTGTTCGTAATGAGCTAAATCTATTTTTAAAAGCAACCCCACCTCAATAGTTTTAGCCGTTCTCTTGTTTATAGCTGTGAAATGTGTAGTGTATTATTATCATACGCTTGACGCGAGCTCGCCCTGCTAACTCGACAGCTGAGTGTCGCTCGAAGCTTTGAATATATATTCTAAGCTCGAAGTGTTGGCTGAAGATAAAATACGCCCCGTTATCTTTGTTGACCATGATGTTATGTCTGGAAAGGTTAATTAATAAGTTACATGCTACCTTTAGTCAGCAGTTTTCTTCGTCCCGTGTCTTAAATAGGTTCAGTAGCGAAACTACAGTGTCTCGCGGCCGAGCGATTCATTGTGGGGGAGACCGGGGCAAGTTGGCGAGCGGGGCAAGATAACGAATGACTTAGTTTAATCTCATGCCGCTAGGTAGCACCATCTTACGTATACTACTAGCGCTCCACATCGGTGACAACTTAAAACTCGTACAGCGAAGCCATTGTCTACGCGATGTTCCTGTATTTCGTCTGACTTGATGTAATATTGAAGATTATCAAAATAAGATATCGTGAATTCACAGGTAAGATATCTGGTTATTCGTTGCTGTAGATAACAACCTACGTCAAAATAGTTTTCAGAACCACTATTGATTAATATATTTTTCGTTTTATTCTTACCATAAAAATTAAAGTTTTTCAACACTGCTGATGGGAGCAAGTTGACTGGGGCAAGTTGACGACATCGTCATCTTGCCCCAAGTATATTTTACGGTTCGATTATTTATGTCTATAGAATTTTTTGTTTGGTTTGTGTTCTATTCTTGTGATTAATTATCTATAAACTTTTTAATAATGTTTTGTGGTGCTTATAGACCTACAGGAATTATTTTTACTTTACTTCTTGCATTATTTAATTACTTTCTGGCACATTATGTTTCAGGCATGGTGAGGAAATACAAAAAAAAAATCCTCTAGAGGAGAATGGGACTCAAATGATATGGCTGCTGCTTTATTAGAGGTCAAGGAGGGAAGAATGAGTTGCTTGGAGGCAGCAAATATTTATCATATTCCTGAAGCAACGCTTCGTCGCCGTTTGAAGACAAACGCTGATGTAAGATTTGAGTTTTCGTGTGGATGTGTGTGCATGTGTGATTTT